>BQNB010014762.1:0-74511 GCA_026074375.1 Tanacetum coccineum | reverse complement strand
GATCCTCTTATGAAACTCTTCATTGGTGGTTCAACTCCTGTTAATGCTGCTACTCCTCTTCTAATACTGATTATCCTATTGATCCTCTCATGCCTGATTTGGCGGATACTGCTAATGTTCAAGATACTGGTATATTTGGTAATGCATATGATGATGAAGATGTGGGTGCAGAGGCTGACCTCAACAACTTGGAAACAACCATGAGTGTCAGTCCTATTCCTATAACTAGAATTCACAAGGATCATCCTAAAGAACAGATCATTGGAGACATAAATTCAGCTACTCAAACAAGGAGGATGATCAAGATGTCTGAAGAACATGCTATGATCAGTTACATTAACAAGCAGAGGAGAACAAATCACAAAGATTATCAAAACTGCTTATTTGTCTGTTTTCTCTCTCAAATGGAACCTAAATGGTTATTCAAGCTTTGGCAGATTCAAGTTGGGTAGAAGCAATGCAAGAGGAATTGCTGCAGTTTAGATTGCAGAAGGTTTAGAGATTAGTTGATTTACCCAAAGGCAAACATGCCATTGGAACAAAATGGGTCTATAGAAACAAGAAGGATAAGAGAGGAATAGTAGTTAGAAACAAGGCAAGATTGGTTGCACAAGGTTACACCCAAGAAGAAGGAATTGATTATGATGAGGTTTTTGCTCCTATTGCTAAGATTGAAGCAATCAGGTTATTTTTAGCCTATGCATCATTTATGGGGTTCATTGTGTACTAAATAGATGTGGTACCTTTTTATATGGTACAATAGAAGAGGAGGTATATGTGTGTCAACCTCCTGGCGTTGAAGATCCTCAGTTTCCTAACAAGGTTTACAAGGTAGATAAAGCCTTATATGGTCTTCATCAATCTCCTAGAGCTTGGTATGAGACCTTGTCTACCTACTTAATTAGAAATAGATTTAGAAGAGGCACTATAGATAAGACCTTGTTTATCAAGAAGGACAAAGGTGATATACTGTTAGTTCAGGTGTATGTAGATGACATCATCTTTGGGTCTACTAAGAAGTCTAAGACAAGTATGTTGCGAAATATTATTGAAGAATATATGGATTTTTGTTAGTGGAAACAAACAGCACTCCAATATAGATAACAAGGCATTTCTCAAGGATGGAAGAAGCAGAGGATGTGGAGTTCACTTATACAGATCAATGATGGTAATTCATAGAAAGTACTAGACAGCTTCTAGTCCTGACATAATTTTGTTGTTTGTGCTTTGTGCAAGGTTCCAAGTTCTCTAAAAAAATGGTTTTTCTCACATCTTCAAGATGTGAAGAGGATTCTTTAGATACTTGAAAGGTTAACCTAAATTGGGCCTTTGGTATCCTAGGGATTCACCATTTAACTTGGAAGCTTTTTCAAATAGTGATTATGCTAGAGCTAGTCTTAACAGGAAATCCACAACTGGAGGTTGTCATTTTCTTGGCAAAATGTTGATTTCATGGCAATGTAAAAAGCAAATCTATAGTTATCCAAACTCCACTACTGAAGCGAAGTATATGCTGCCTCTGCTAAATGTTGTAGACAGGGTTATGGATCCAAAATCCTATGCTAGATTATGTGGTCAATTTAATGAACACCAAGATTTACATTGATAATGAAAGCACCATATGTATTGTGAAGAATCTAGTGTTTCATTCTAAAACCAAGCACATTGAAATAAGGCACCATTTCATCAGAGATTCTTATGAGAAGAGGCTCATACAAGTGATTAAGATACATACAGATCACAATGTTGCAGACTTGCTCACAAAAGCATTTGATGTTGGCAGATTTCAATATCTAACTGCCAGTATTGGAATGCTTAACCCCTGAAGCATTGATTGAGGGGAGGTTAATAAGTGTCAAGATGCAGTGGATTATGCTTGACATGAGATGGAACAGCAGCTGATGATGAAATTCAAGTTAGTACTAGTATGTATAATTACTACTGCTGTTATAATAAATATTATGAGATTTGAGAGAAAACAAAAACAGACAGAGAGAAAGTGTGAGCTCAAAAGAATAGAGAGATTTGTGAAATAAAAACAGACAGAGTGATTCAGTGAGCAAAAGAATTGAGAGATATAGTGAGCTTAAAAACAGAAAGAGAGCTTGTGGGAATCAACATTGATGATGGAAATGCCTTTTGGAACGGAATTGAGGTTAAAACTAGTACCTCAAAAGTTAATACTGCTAGGCATTTCTGAGTACTGCTGGGAACTACTTAGTACTGTTAGTCCAAACTTAGTACTGCTGGGCATTACTTAGTACTGTTAGACTAAAATTAGTACTGCTGGGCTACCGTTAATACTGTTTGGGGTATAACAGATTTTTGGCAATTAAATATAGCCGTTGAGATATTTCTGCCAAATATTTCGCTTATAGGGGTCTATAATTTGGATAATTCTTGATCTTTCTTTCACTTATAAGCTTTCTTCAAGATAAAGAATCCATTTTATTCAGTCGGTCCAATCAAAACCCTTAAGCGCTTTCTATAAAATCTCAATTAACTTTGCCAATCTCTCCTACTCATTAACGAACATAAACCCAGAACCCTTATCATAACGCAATCATTAGTGGCGAATTTAGAATTTTGCGACAAACACAACATGGTTGCTTATCTAAAGAAACCAACTGGGAGTAAAGGATTCCAAGAGATAGTATATTTTCTCAATGAAAGTCATATAAGGTTTGCTCTTACTAAGAATCCTACTATCTATGTTTCTTTAATCGAAAAGTTCTGGTAGACTGCAACTGTCCGAATAGTTTGATAATGAGAATAAAAATTAACTCACAGGTTGAACACATGGCAAAGGATTCACTATTACTGGAGCATATGTTAGGAGACATCTCTAAATAGCAGATGTATATGGTATATTGTTTTGGCCACTATTGAAATTTTTGCTCAACTTTCACTGATGGGATATGTTTTAACTGATGATAAACTGACTTTTCAAAAAGGTAAATTTTCCCCTCAGTGGAGATTCTTGATACATACCATCCTACACTATCTTAGTTCTAAGAAACGTCTTGGAATAATTTAGTAGCAATATAGAAACAGCAATTATATGCTTGCACAAATAGAACTTTAACTTTCTAAATTAATTTTTGATGTATGAGAGGAAAAAACTTGGATAGTAAATATAAGTTGTTAATGTATCTAAGATTTATTCAAATATTTTTGGACAAGCACAAAAGATTCCTTAATCCCCATAACAGAAAATATATTGCTCCTACTTTAACTCCAAAAATTTTAGCAATATGAAAAGATATTTTTCTGGGGAATAAACTCCTTTGTTTCCAAGTATGCTGGAAATTCAGCAGAAGATTGGGTGAAGGTATCCAGGACATCCCTCTATCCGCCAACCACCACCTATCTACTGCTCAACCAATTCATAAAAGAACCAATCCCTATATGTTGTCTCCATCATTACCACCAAAAGACTCAAACACCTAAGTAAGCCTTAAACCAGTAACTGATTACCTCATACTAGTAGCGCCTAAACCAAATGTACCGAGAAAGGTTTGTCTATGAGGATTGGATGACAGAGTGGAAATGGGCAACCACTACTACTGCTACTTAGATTGCAAAGCACAAGCCAGTGGTAACATAACTATATACCCAATCCACGACAATACCTAATGTGCCTCATCTTATGGACTTGATGTAACGTGGTAGTCCTAGGTGCCAAGAAGCCATGGGGGGTTCCATTGCTCAGACAAGGTCTAAGAGGGTACCTACACCGCCTCATGATTTACCTCTCCCAATAGTTAACACACTTGGAAGTGATGAGGGCAGTATGTCACTTCAAGAATTGATTGAAATTTTTTTTTATAATACTAAATTGTTCTCCCCCCACCCCCCCAAAGTAAAAGAGCTAGGAGGCAGATTTAAACAACTAAAGCAAGTCTATGGAGTTGCTTATACCCAGCTTATCAGAAGGTAAAAAAAATTAGAGAAGACTTGTCAATACAAGCTAAAGCAAGAAGTAGAGCAAAGATTGGTTTTCAAATGATGAAGAGGATTTAGAAGATTCATCAAACAAGGAGATGAAGAGGAAATTGATGAAGATTTCGAGGATTTACTTTTGGTTACTCCTTCACATAGTCAAGAAGAATCAACCTAAAGATCAATTGGGAAGTCATTTGATGCAGCTAAGGGTACTTGCATATGCAACTAAAAATGTTCACACTTATAATAAGAAGAAAAGAAGGTCATAGTACTGTTAGTAGAAGTAATTAGTACTGGATAGTATATTTGTTTAGAACTAACTGGTAACGAATCATATTACGGCTAGTGCATCAATGCTAGTTACAACTGCTGGTACGATTTCAAGAGTTACAAAATACAGGTAAAGGTAAAATGAAAGAATCTGAGCCTGAACAAACCAGATAAATTTGCAGCAAAGCAAGATAGAGCTGGTATGAAGCAGTTTAGATTGCAAGAACAACTTATAAAGAAGAGAGACAGAGTATTGCCAAGTGCATGAAAGAAGCTAGCTCTTTCAATATTGAAGAATAGGAAGATATACAAGCTACAATTGAAGCTGATGAAGAGCTAGCACAAAGGATACAAACAGAAGAAAAAGAAAAATACTCTGAAGCTGAAAAAGTAAGACTGCTTGCAAAACTTATCAACCAGAGAAAGAGATATTTTTCCCAACAAAGAGCTGAAGAAAGGAGGAACAAGCCACTTACACAGGCTCAACAGAGAACTTATATGTCTAACTATATCAAGCATATGGGAAGTTACACTCTGCAGCAATTGAAGAGATTTTCCTCTGATGAGCTCAAGGCTTTGTTTGAAACAACAATGATAAGGGTGCAAACGTTTTATTCAATAAAGAGTGAAGGTGACAAAACAGTTCCTGAGTTAACAACTGGAAGTTCAAAAAGGGATGCAGAAGTAGAACTGGATCATGAAGGTCCTAAGAAGCAAAAGACTAATGAAGCTTCAGGGTCTGTTCAAGAACAACCAGAAGAAGAGGAAACATAATTGCCACAACAGGATTTACAATAGATGATGATGGTAGTTCCAGTGGAAGAAGTTTATGTTGAAGCCTTACAGGTCAAATATCCAATCATAGACTAGGAGGTTTACTCTGAAGACACAAGAAGGTATTGGAAAATTATTAGAGTTAGAAACCATACAGAAGCTTATCAGATTTTTGCTAAGCTGTTGAAGAAATTTGATAGAGATGACCTGGATAAGCTTTGGGATTTAGTTAAGGAGAGGTTCAGCACAACAGAGCCTACATATGATAAAGATAAGGAATTGTGGGTTGAACTGAAGAGATTGTTTGAGCCAGATAATGATGATACTCTATGGAAGCTTCAAAGGTATATGCATGATCCTTTGGAATGGAGGCTTTATGATACATGTGGTGTTCATCATGTTTCTTCAGTAAGAGGACATGAAATCTTTATGCTAGTTGAAAAATAATATCCATTGACAAGAGGGCTTATGACTGTGATGTTGGCTAACAAGCTTCAAGTGGATCAATATTCAGAAATGGCAAATGAACGTTTAAGGAAAATTTTCATTCTAGCAAACAAACCAAGACAATAAAGTGTTTGGAAGCATCCTCTCAGTACAAATGGTTTAATTCGAAGAAACTTGATGATTAACAAGATGAATATCAGGTTTAGGGGAGGATTGTTAGAATAAAGGCCTCTCAAGTTTCTACTGCTGGTTGAAGAATACTACTGCAATGTATGAAGAAACTACTGCTGGGTGGACGATAGATTAAAAAGTCTAAGTTGACTAAAAATTGTTAGTGTTATAGTTAGTACTGCCAGTACAAAGTGTTAGTACTGCCAGTTTATTAATATTGTTAGTTATAATAGTTAGTACTGTTAGTTATAATAGTTAGTACTGCTAAAGTGATATGCATGAGATATATTAGGAATAGATATGCATTGATCCACTTGACGTCTATTTGTAGAGCCATAGGGTTATCCTTGGTGTATAAAAGGAACCCAGAGGGTATAGTTCTAGATATCAGTTTTCATATAAGTTTTATATAGTTTTTTCAATAGCAATCATAGTTCATAGCTCAAGGTTAGTTTTAAGTAACCCTATCACTATCAAGTGAGCGTTTTATATTGAGTATCACGAATTTTAGTAAAACATTTGTTACTGTTTCATTGTTCTTCTAGTATATACAAACTAGATTCCGCATAGTTTTGTATAATCCCTCAATCTTAGTTTCCACTATAGCGTTGTCTTGGATCTATGCCAATATAACTAAGTTTTTAACAAGCTAAGTAAGATCTGTTCAAAAGGGATCAACATTTAAATGTACGAATTACGATAATGTAAGATTTTAACTACTATGATCTTAGTTTCTAATATAGTTGTCTTGGATAATTTGCAGAAAAACCGACGCACAACGGTTATGTGCGGCGCACTTTATGTGAAAAATAGGTTCAGTTTGCCAGAAAACTGTACGACGATTTTGAAATTTTTAGTTTGTAATATAAAAATGACTAATTCAAGAATGAAATCAATCCTCGGCAACGGCGCCAAAAACTTTGATGTGTTATTAAAGCTTTAAATTTATAATACTAGTTTTATCCAATTCCAACTAACACATGGGTAAAGTATAAACCCCCGTTTATTAGGCTTAGGGTAAGACCACGTCGTTCCATGGGATTGGTAATTCTTAGAAAGGGTCGATTATATTATGAAAGGAGTAAATCTTATAGACTGTTACGATCTAAAGATTTCAAGGTACTTCAAGATATAAAATAATGTTGTTTGGGGGTACGAGAACAAATATGGATAAACCTGGATGGATAACGGGTTCAAGAATTAAAGTATAATCGATTAAAGAAATGGGTAGTTTACTAAAACAATTGTCTATTTATTATAATCAAAAATCCTTTCGGCCTTTACTTTTGATTATAAAAATGCTTTAAGTTCAATTCAAGTTTGAAAAATAAGAATATGGAATTTCTTAACCAAGTTCGTTAGTCATGAGGTTAAGCATTAAACCCTTTTAACCATGGTTAATGATCATTTTGTTAGCCAATCCTCACAAGGCTAGCAAAATTGAATAAAGATAAAACAATAAGGACTTAATATGAAATATTAAGTTAGCTTCCTATGTAAAGCTAGGTTTTCATGAAAACCCTCTATATAAGAGGAAAAAATTAAAGGCGACTGTTTTAGAATCCATCATAGTTAATCCTCCAATGAGAGTTTAGACACACAAAAGAAAGCGTGTGTAATATTAGTTAGCTTATTAGTTAGTTTATTAGATACTTAGTGTAGCCTCAAGGATTGTGGATCCTTGTTACAGTTTGTAACCATTTATTCTGATCAAATTAATGGAGGCCTGAATGTTTATTATAAAAACCTTGTTATAACAACATATACTGTTCTATTATAATTTCTGCTGTGCTTATTAATGTTTGTGATGTAAAATTAAATCCTAGATGGGCAAAATGATCCTACAATTTGGTATCCAGAGCGGGTTGCTTCTTGATAATCTATGATCACAAGGTGTTTTGTTCAGGCTAATCTTATGTATTTCCAATTAATGGTGAATTCGAATAAGCTAGGTGTATCTTCACCAAACCCAAATACATAAAACAGTCAATAAGCGATTTGGTTTTACTCTTGTTAAAGTCACGACAAGGTTTTGAAGACACCATATGGTGTTTGGTTCGTGGACAAAAAAGAAAATGAAGAATGTTTTTGATGTTCGGTTTTGTATTACTTCCCTGGTCGTGGGTTTTAAAGTTAAAGAAGAATGACAATAAGATGATCAGTTCTAAAGGGTAGCATTGTGGTATTGATGCTAATTATAATTTGATTTCGATTGTTAAGACATATTCGTGGCTGGTGTCTTAGGTACGTTAATATAAATTAATTACACTAGCCGTCTAAGTTTTGTTAATACTGCTCATTATATTATTAATGCTGCCAAGTTCATCATTATTACTGCTACATGTTATTTGTACTGCTAGCACACAGCAACAACGTAGTTACAAAATAGCGACAGGATAATGTGTCACTAACAGAATAGGAGGAAGGAGAACCACATTAGCAACATCTTAGTAACAGAAAAAGTGTAATATACATGGGTGGTGAGGAGACTCTTATTAGGACGAAATCTAAGACAGTCTTAGACAAGTAAGCGTTGCTAAATGGAGTAATTTAGTACCGCTGCACTTTTAATATAGTACTAGCTACGCCACTTTTGGTCCGTTAATGCTTCTGAGCTTATGAACGAATAATATTTCCAAGCTTTCAAGTATATAGTCGAGCTTAAATACAATCGGTTGTTCGAGTCCCATTTATGGCATTTTCATTTTTATGTTTTAGCAGGCCAAACGAATGAGGTCAGATTTGGGTCATTGGTTTGTGGGCTTGCACCAAAATTGTGATGATGGGCTAATTTTGTGATATTAGGCTAGTGGGATTTTAGTTGTCAGATTATAACATAAACATGGGATTACATTACAATTGTTAGCATGTATCTACTGCCTGGGATTATTTCACTACTACTTAACATTGTTTCAAAGTAGTTTGGTTATACTATTGGATATGGATACGAGCTTGTTAGATGTTTAGATTCGGTTACTACTTTTGGAAGCAAAAGAAAGATAGTACTGCTAGCGTATAGCAGTTAATACTGCTAGGATTCTATGAATTTTTAGTACTGCCAAAGTACTTTAATACTGCTAGCATTGTTCGATGTTGGACAACACACGTGTTTGGATCTCGGATGGAACTGTTTTTCACAACAATTTATTCTTATTTATTGTTATGGCTCATTTTGGAAGAAAATTGAAGATGGTTGATTACGAGACAGTTTGTTTATTCACTTTAATTTTTAGTTGAGTTTCACAATGCGTGTTCGTTATCGTATCTTAAAGACATGGTTTTTTTTAGCAGGACATTGAGAGCTTTAAAGATAACTTTTCATGCTTACAATTGAGTGTGCCTAAGACTTGTCAAAATCATGAGCAAAGGTGTGTGATTTTTCTTATGGTTCTCAATGCTCACATTTGCTATCACTTAGTATGTGTCTCATAGTAAGAAGAGTTTTTAGTCAAGATGGTTGCGGATCACTTATATTTCACAGATTTATTTATAAGTTCGACGTCACGTGGATAGTGCAAGACATAAGACATAAGTTTGGGAGATTCTACTTTTTCATCAAATTCGTTATACTCGATTTTCTTCATCAGTGATCACTACATAGAGCCTACAGAGTTCGAGATTCAAGAGATGGTGAACATATTGGTTTTAGGAGAAGCTTATTGATTAAATATTTAACCATCTACATGCACCACTTGAGGGCATAGTTTACCAAGTTGCATATCCTAACAAGAAGACCCCTAATAAATGATTACAAAAAGAAGTGGAAGGACGAACATACAATGAGATATGGAATGCAGCTTATAATGTGTGTGGTGCATGTTCAAGAAGATTCTTAAAGTCAAGGTAAGCGTTGAAGATTGTTTTGTCAGACATGAAGATTGTTTTGTTAAATCAATAGGGGAAGTGTTGGTATCTGAGAATTTGAGATTACAAAACTAAATATGCAAAATTGTAATAAAGATAAAAAAAAACAACAAGGACATAATATGAAATATTAGTTAGCTTTTCAATGTAAGCTATGTTTTCTTTAGAACCGCACTATATAAAGGGTATTATAGGGCGTCTTTTTTTAATGATATCCAACATAGTTAGATCTCTCTAATGAAGTCTAAGACACACAAAAGAAAGCGGTGAAATTATTATTTAGCTTATTAGTTAGCTAGTATTAGATAGTTATGTAGCCTCAATGATTGAGTAGTCCTTGTTACTGTTTGTAACAATTATTCTGATCAAAATTAATGGAGGCCTGAATGTTTAAGTAGTAAAACTTTTTTATAACAACATTACTGTTCTTTATAATTTCCGCTGTGCTTATTAATGTTGTTTGTAAAATTAATCATAGATGGGCAAAACGATCTCCACACCCTTGGTTAATGATCATTTTGTTGGCCAATCCTCACAAGGCTAACATCTAGTTGTCATAGACAAACAACTTGGAAATCAAGCATTTAGCCGGAGTCTTTCGACCTATATCCGAACTAGAATGATGATCAAATGATGATTAATAAGTCCAAGTGTAAAAACATCAAGTTCATATTGATAGTTTCCAAAATTCATTAAGTTATCCAAGTTTAATCCATAATTGTCTCATGATCCCTAAACAAACATGTTAATTTACTTCATATTCATCAATTCAAAACATCAAGTTCATTTGATAAGTGCTTAATTACACATATCTTTTACCTCTAAAAACGAGCTTAAATGACCAAAAACAGACAAAAACTGCCAAATATATGTTTGTTTTGCATTTGTATTGTGCAGGAAGTGGATATCAACAAAAAGACAGAAAACCAAGCCAAAACGACAAACCGTGAGCAATGAATGGAAAGACTGTGCATAAATCAAGGCCAAGTCCAAAAATACCAAGTCAGAGTCAATACTGAAGAATTCACAGTCAACCGGATCCGTAACTGAAGATTACTAGTTGAATGCAATCTTACCCTCTGAATGGGCACCCGGGAAAGCCCAATATATCAGCTCCCTTAAACTGTGAGAAGACCAAATCCCTCAAATCAATTACAACAGCCCATTTGTGGCAATTGACAAAGACTTGTGAAGACTTTGAAGGCCCCAATCCTAGGCCCAGTTACAAGCCAATCTCAGCCAATTGACACACAAAACCCACTCCAAAAAACCTTATTTGGTGCCTTTGAAAAGCCCAATAACCGAAGAAAAAGCAAACCTGTACCTTATTGGGCCCAGACACACTTAATTGGGCCCAATACAAACCCAAGCCCAACAAAAGCCCAAAATCCTTTTTTATAAAACTTTAGGGGCTAAAATTGCCAATTTTGAAAGTTGTTTTATAAAAGAAAAATGGTTTAATAAAACACAAGGGCTGAAATTGCAACTTTTCAAAACTCCTTTTTAACCCTTTTAGTAAAACAGCAGGGACCAAATTTGCAATTTCCTAAAACTCTTTTTAATTCTTTTTGTTATAAAACAGCAGGGACCATATTGGTCACTTTCCAAAGTATTTTATAACTGAATTTGGGCTAGAAAGAAAATGAAAAGAGAATGAAAGATAAGGGACCATTATTGCCTCTTCCCCAAAGTTTCCTTTTAAACCTGCTAACCACAAACGTACTCGAACCACCCTTCCCGCCAAACCCAAACCGCCTCTTCCCACGGTTTCTAGCTCCAAACCACTACCCCTATACCCTCTCCCCTGGCACAATCACACAACCCGAGCAACATCAATGGTGAGATGGTATGATAAAGAAACATAATGTGATCCAAGGGCTAGGAATTGCTTTATGACTCTCTACTCACACAACAAGCCCATGTGAAGGCTGGGAGACTTGTATAAAAGAGCCAAGACCAAGCCGAAGTCAACACACCTTTTTTTTTACCCTGTTTTTTAGTTTAAATGTTTTAATTAAGTTTTTTTTAAGCAAGTATTGTAATTCAGTTCTTTTTAAAAGTTTATGTTGTAAGTTCTTTAATGTTAATGAAAAGTTAAGAATTTTACTTTGAAAAATTGCAAGTGACCACTGTGTAAATTTAAAGCTTCATATTACCTCTTTAAACCTGTTAAACTTGTATAAGAATGTGTCAAGATAGTTAAACATTACTTATAATCACCTTTCTCAGCCTTCCCTTAACTAAAAATCAGTAAAAAACGATTTTTTATATATTAAAGGGGTGTTTGGTTTAGCATGCAAAATGGGTCAAATGGGAATTGGCATGGGTCAAGTGCACTCAGCCAACTTTGGCTGAGTGTGTGGGGTTAATTAAGCCACTTAAATCACCATTTTTAGTTTTAAAATAAGTTTTTAAGTGCCTTTTTGTATTCTGTCAAATTTGGAATAAGCCAAATTGATCTTAAGTGCTCAAGCTGCTTATGCAGCTTAAGCACACTATTGTTGTGCTTTTTGTTGTTGTTTCTAGCCATTTACCCACCCCTTGTCCTGTCATTGTGACACACCAAGTTTGAGTCAAAAAGTGTATGTATGCATGATTTTTGAAAGTAGCCATTTTTAAGCCCCATATTCAGCAGGTTAAAGTACTCATTAGAAGCCCAATCTTTGAGAATAAGCTCATTGACCACCCCTTTTTATCTGTTTGTGATTGATTTTAGGTAATAAGCCCTTGAGAGCTTATTGCATAAGCTCAAAAAGCCCCCTTGTTCACTGTGTTGCCTTCCCCTGGTGCTAAGCACCATAATTTAGCCCTTTTATCTAGCTTATTTTATAACTAGACCTTAGGATCTTATTGCTTTTATTTATAGCTTATTAGTTGCCCTATAAGTCCCCAAAATCTTGTAGCTTAACTCCTCCTCTAGTATAGCTTATTCTAGGCTTAAAGTACCCTTTTTTCTGTTTTTTATATAAACTGTCATTTTAGCTTAACAATAGAACAGCTTATTTTAAGGCTTATTATAGGTTGCTTTAGCTTATTTAGGATTCCCCTCTCCTATTTATCTGCTCCCAATTAGTTGTAGCTTATTTTGCTAGCTTAAATCCCAATAAGAAAGAAAAATAAGCTTATAAGCTTATTAAGTTTCTGTCAGTCCAAAAGCTTAATTTTCTGGCTTATTTAGTGGATTTCAGACATAGTGCTTATTATGAAAAATGTTGCCATTAAGCCCCTCTATAAGTTTGCTTTTTTGAGTTTTGGCTAATAAGCACTTTGGACTTAATTTGTAATCGGGGTCCACTTCAGGGACTGTTTGTGTAATTTCTTCTTTTATAGTTATAATTGTTAGTCCCTGTGGTTAGCTACCCTATTGCCCCGTTAGTCCTTGTGTCTTTACTCAGTTAGTCCCCAAAGTTAACAACAGTTTAGTTTATTTAATTTAATTAATATAATTTAGGTTAAAATCTAATTAGTTTAATTACTTTTAATTTAATCAGTAAAATTTGGGCATTTTTATATTTTTAGAATTGTTAATTTTTTTCTTTATTTAATTTTATTTTTTCAGAATTTTTATAACTTTTATTTTTTGTCTTTTTCTATTTTCTTAGTTTTAATTAGTTTTTAATCTTTAAAAATTCATAAAAAATCCAAAAATTAATAAAAAAATATTTTTCTTTTTTACAAAATTTTCTTTTGTCATTTAGTGTCTAGGAAAAATATAAAATTTAGTATAGGCTTTATTTTTCTTAAATTTCAGTCTTAGACCCGTTTTACCGGGTGCGTTTTACCGTTTCTTTTCGTTTAGCATTCAAACGACCTCCGTTTTAGTTCTAGTTTTCTTTATTTTTCAAATTAAGTTAATTAGAATTTAATTTTGATTTTTAATTTAATTTAGCATTGATTTTCTTAATTTTAGCTTTAGGTTTCCCGTTACTGATTCTGTTCCCCGTATTTTAGATAGATCTCTTAATGTTTAGGATTTCCTAGAATATTTTGTTTCCCGTAGTTTTTAAGATCCCCATTTCCTATATCTGTTTTCCCGTAGATTAAATTAAGTTTTATTTAATTTATTTTAGTTGTAATTATATCAGTGTTTCCATCATATATTCTCCATCATTCAATTTCTCATCAAACCAGGATTACTTTCAATTGCAGCCTCGTTGGGACATACGACCCGGGAATATCTCTTCCGGAATCTTTTTATAATTGATTCTTATATATTTAATCTCTTTGTGTAGATTTTGACCTTTTGCCTTGGTTAAGGGCATTTGGTTGAGATTTGCATTGTGGTTATTTATATTATATTACTTTTGACGAAGCAACTTAACATTCTAGTGGTCATAGACAAACAACTTGAAAATCAAAGGCATTTAGCCAGAGTCTTTTCGACCTATATCCGAACTAGAATGATGATCAAGTGATGATTAATAAGTCCAAGTGTAAAAACATCAAGTTCATATTGATAGTTTCCAAAATTCATTAAGTTATCCAAGTTTAATCCATAATTGTCTCATGATCCCTAAACAAACATGTTAATTTACTTCATATTCATCAATTCAAAACACATAACAAGCATGATCAATTCAGAATTCATAATATAAAAGTAGGGAAACGTGTTTATACCAAACTCAATAGCAAAATATATTGATTCTCAAGAGTTTCCTTTGAACAATAATTCCAACAACCTGGAAATTCAACTATAACCACTATAACACCTTCTTAACACAACCTTCTGAGATCAAATGGCACTTTCTTCTACTAAAACCTAGAATGTGATGAAGAATAAGGTTTATTCTTCAACAATTCCCTAAGAACAATTTCCTAACTACTTAGAAGTGATTATAGATGATTAGAATGAAGAATGGGATGCTTTTCTCCTCCAAAATCGTGCTCTATTTATACTTGAGGATGGTGCATCAGTTGCTAAAATTTGGGGAGTGAAAGGTTGCACAATCATTGCAATCATTTATGACTTGGGAGTAACTGCAGGAGAAGTGCGCCGCACAAGGAAAATTATGCGCCGCACTTGGTGTTTAATTAAATGGCATTTACTTCGTCTTGAAGTACGCCGCACAAGGAAAATGTGCGCCGCACTTTGGCCTTGTTCATTAATTTCTCATTAGATTCTCTTCTAGATTCTTCATATGACGACCGTTAGTGCATTTAACGGGATTTCTTTGCACGTTTAGTCCTTTTCTTCACTTTTGGTCCTGATATGAATATTACACAACAAACAAGCAAACATGCAATCATCTTTCATTCAATGTGTTTAACATCTCATATTTAATGTATTTTCGAGGGATAATTTATGTGTATTTGGAGCGTTATCAGCGGCTTTGATACTTCATAATGTTTTCGTCTTTTCTCCTAAGCAATCAACTCATCATTATCTTAACATTACAAAGAAAAATATGGTCAAATTATTACATAAGGATGGTGGGTCTACATAGTTTCTAAGCTCTAATCTGAATGTTTCAAAGAGTATTTATTGATTTTGGCATGTCTTACTAACAAATATCTTTCTTCGAATTGTTGTATAAGAAAACAAACACCAACATGAAAAACAAACAAAACTTACTGAACAAAAAACAACTTTAGAAAACAAACACTGACATCATTCATCATCTAACTTCAAATACAAACACAACTTATAGAACAAACAACTTACAAAACAAACACCAACATCATTCATCATCTGCATATTTTTTCATCGCTTTTTTGACAAAATAGGAAACTGTTGTTCTCCAACCATCAGCAAGCTTTTCTACATGTTCCATTATTTCATCATTGTACAAAATTGAAAGTCACTCACCCTTTATTTTTTTTGGCAACACAAACGCGTAACATTTCCAGGATTTCTTCAGCCATAGGTGAAGTTTTCTTAGAAAGCAAGTCTTCTCCGTCGAGCATCATAAACTTATGGTTATCAGAGGGCGAAATACAGTTTCTTTTAAGAACCTCAATTAACATTATCATTTCTTCAGCCATCGGTACTAATTTCTTAGAAGTTACTTCTTCTTCATCGACCATGGGAAAGTTACCGTTTTACTTAGTACCGACATGTTTTGAGTTATTAAGATTGACGGGTGAGAATCAGATTTAAATACTTGTGTTTGGGGGTATAATGGTGTATTTGGGTCACAAGGACTAATCGTGTAAGGAAACTACAATTCTTCATTTTCCCGCCAAGAGACTAGCCCTTTTGTCCACCAATAGAAATACAAAACGTAGTTACACGTGTAACAAACAACAATCACGGTTAAATAGGGACCAAACGGGTAAAACCGGTTATAACATCAGGGACCAAATGCGTATAAACTCTTGTGATATTGACATGCTTTTGCAACTAAATTATGACTTTGACTTATCTGCCAATTCAATGGACTATGGAACGTAGTAACACGTGTAACAAAACAAGAAAACCTGGTTTCCACATCAAGTTGGGTATAACCTCTCATGCTACTTATATGGTTTTACAAATGGGCAAAACTGGTTTTCACATCATGCACCAACTATGTATAACCTATCATGCTACTGAGTAGTTTTTTCCATAATACATTAAATAGGTCACAACAAACTTAAATTCATCCTAAAAAGTGCAAATTCATCCATTTTCCACTAGTGGACTTTTTTTTATGTTGCCTCTAAAAGGGAACTTAGAACAGTAGCCACAGATGTGACATTTAAGTTTTACATTATGTGACTTGAATTCAAGACTATACGCTCTCCTGGAAACAGAATTGGTATTTGGGAATTACAGAAAATGACCATTTCCACTTGCACACCTTGATGCACTTCGACTTGTTGTACACCATCACCCATTTCTCTTCCATATGCATCCTTGTTTCACTCACTGGCCACTTGAGAAACTATTAGAAGGTTGACTGGCAGTTTGAGTGACAGTTTTTTTTTGTGGACTCATTCTTTCTATTTGTACTCTTCTCTTTGTCCATCTACTATGGGATGAACTTGACTGGCAACACCTGCACCACCTGGACCACCTGCACCACATTCACCAGCAGCAGCAGACAAACCTATAACAGCACCAACACCGGATCCACTAAACCATCTTGACCAGATGCAGGTTATGTTTGTTTGTGCTTGCCTAGATGCACTACAACACTGGCTTCTGATTGTTGGCCACCTACAATTTAAATAAATCCTTGTAAGTTGTTCCATGATGTTTAGATCAAAGACACACTTATAGCTTGAAGCTGAAATAACTACCTGTTGTTTCCTTTCGACCTTGTCCTTTGCATGTTGCCTTATTGTGTCTAGTGTTTTCGCATGATTGACATGTAATGGTTCTTCCTTTCCTACTCAGTTTACCATCTTTCACAAATGGTTCATCCTCATGTTTGGACCTCTTTCTTTTCTTCCTTGGTCGGCCTACCTAGACATGATGCTTAGGTGGCAAAAGTGTTGTTGGACATGTGGACTTCTCCCAGTAGTTGGTCCCACAAATTGGTTGTATCTGGTTAGAATATGTTTCCTTCCATGTACTCAACCAATAACAAGGATTTATCCATGTTTCTGGAGGTGGTGCCGCTCGGTCATTCAGAGCCATATACCAACAAGCTGCAACAACATGCTTACAAGGAATCCCTGTCAATTCCTATTTCCTACATGAACATGTCATAGTCACTACATCCACAACACACTGATCACCAAGTGAACCTGAAACTTGATACTTATTTGCTCTATTCCATTGCACCTTCATCAAATGAGCTTCTTTATTGATGGATTCCATGATTCTGGTTGCAGTAGGGGTCAAAGGACCAATACATTTATCAATCACACCTTGTACATTCACAATTCTCTTCATGCAATACTCCCTAATGTACTCTAAAAGTATGATCACTGGCTTGTCCCTACCTCTAACTATTTTACCATTAAAGACCTCACAGATATTGTTGAGCAAAAATCAGATTTTGCTCTACTTACATGTTAGTGCAAATATTACGATATTTAATCTATACGATCTCTTTATGTTTTGGTGATGACAAACATGTAACTTGTAATACGTAACATAAAGTGCGCAAGTTACTCGTAATCACAAATTATCAATGCATATTCGCATCTACATCTCTCGACGTCTCAAGTCTACATCAACACCGACATTTGTTTGCACCTGACGTAAATCACGTAAGGTATGTACAAACAACATTAAACTTGTAGGATGATCAAAGAAATAAGTTTTTGTCTTAAACTTTATATTTTTATAAATATAACAAAACTATTTCTCAAAAATTATTTAGACAAATTATTTTTGAATTATAAAGAAATGTTTAATTTGGTAATTATTTTGAATTTCAAAATTTGGTCATTTCCCCCCTAAAACAAGTGTCACTTTTACCAGATTTCACCTTCACCACAAGAAGACAAAAACAGGAGCGTTTGTCGGGGTGGTCCCTTAAATAGGCCGACGGCCCCCTAGTATATATGGGACCGCCGTTTCCTGACAGGTTGTTTTTAGCTCCTATAAATAGTGGGTCACCTCCAACTATTTTTATAACTCTTTTGCATGATTTTCTTTCAGTTCTTTCTCTCTCTAGATCTCACTAAATCTCTCTAAATCTTTGATCATTCAACTTGGTTAATCTTGTTTAAATGTGATCAAATCTTCTATCCTTCCCTCCTTTCCTCAAGTGCAAGAGAAGAACTTTCGTCATCGTCAAGATACGAAGTTATGTAGTCTAGTTAGTTTATTTGTAACATTTGTTACATATAGATCTAGTCCATGTCTTTCATTCTTGTGTAGTTGTGTAGATCCGAATAGTGTATAAATCCAGAAGTGTTGATGTTGTGTCAGTTAGTATTTCGGTCCTCAAAATACAAGTATGGGTGATAGATTGGTTCTAGCTAAGATTAGGACTCGACATCTAGCTTAGTGTCAAAAAATAATGTAAGCGACGTGGTTTATGTGTTTAGGCCATAAAACACATGGTTTGTTATGTTGGGCCATAAAACATAACGGGTTTGGTTGTACCTGAAGAAGGACTCGACATCTAGCTTAGTGTCAGAAAATAATGTAAGCATTGGTATAAGGTTTTCTCCGCCGAAAGGGAGCTTGTTGATTAGTGAAGTAACTCTCGAGTTGGATACTCGGGGAGTGGAGTAGGGCGAAGAGGAGCTTCATGACTGAACCACTATAAATCATCGTGTCCGGTTTGCATTTTCTTTTACCTTTCGCTTTACTTATTTCTTTACATTTATTGCTTTACTTTAATACTTGCATTGTGATCATGATTGCGTTGATTGTTGTGTATATCATTTTACTTATGGTTGTGTAGTTCTTTGTAGTGAATATTGTGAGTGTGGTTGTATTGTTAGATTATGTATTAGTAATTGTAGATCTATAATCAACACTTCTCATATTGTGTCAAACTTGATTGGTGATTTGATACAAAAGATTTAAAGTTTTTAAATGGAAACGTATTCACCCCCCTCTACGGTTTCCACAATTGGTATCAGGAGCCACGTCGCTCTAGTTTTCAAAACAAATGGTTTTTAAAATAGAGTACGATCCATGTATCAAATTACCCATGAAGGGGGATTAAATATGAAAAGTGTTTTGTTGTTTGATTCGTACTAGTTTTGTGATTAAATATACTTCGTATACTAGCTTGAAGGAAAATTTTCTCAAAAGAACTTGGAAGTGTCAACTTATGTTTGTCTAAGTCGTAAGAGTAGAAATGATGTCTAAAACACGAAATTTATGTGCTGGAACAACTTTTTAAAGTCCTATGTTCTACAGTTAAGTTACCAAATGATTTTGAACAAAAAACGTGTTTTGGGGTCACTGGTGGCGGTCCCATAAATGTTCGGGCGGCCCCCAAATATATCTGGGGGCCGTCACCTTTATGGGGGCCGTCTGTCTGTTTCAGCAGATTTTGGCAAACTTCGAAAAATCATATAAAATCAACCGTAAGTCCGTAGAAGTCGTGCCACCCGCCATTTCGAAGATAATTGAGTCTACTTTCATTTAAAAATACTTCCAAGTCTTCATTCTAAACTTAAATAAGTCAGAAATGCAAAATACTACATAGTGGTCAAAACTTTGAGTTCCGTTTTAACGTAAAACTTGTATTTTACATTTTCCTTTGAGTCGGGCATTTCTAATTGATATATCTTTGAAAAATAGTGTATTTGTCCTTTCAAAATATTGATCTTAATTAATTTTTGAAATGGGGAGGAACTATTTTATTTTCAAATCAAATCAAGCTAAGTATACATCGTTATATCTAATACACAAAACAACGACGAATATCCTTATGTGTATGCTAGATGATTATGTGTGTTTACTTTTGTTTCAACTTGGTTAATAGATATTAATAAGTAATCATTACTATTTGTAATTGAGCTAATTATATATCTAAACACATGTGCCATGTATGCTATTTGTATGTTACTAGTTTTCCGGATTATGCCTAATAGGAATTACGCTAGATTTCTTGCGTTAAGTTGCAAAATTGTTTGTGCATTGCATATAGGCATAGATCACTATATTTACAAGTGTTACATAAACATCTTGTAGATCATTTTGAGTGTAGTAACCCATTTAGAAATGAGAGTTCAATAGTTTGTCAAGTGTGTGGAAAATAATATCCTAAGATCATATGTTAAAATTCGTCACTAAAATATTTCCAACACATTAACTCTCTTCCAACAAGATGTCTAAATCTTTTCATCATCTTGAGTTGTTTGACCTTGGGTTGGTTAAACAAAATAAAAGATTGTATTAATACATTGGTAATTAAGTAAAAGAAAATGTATTTTTAAACTTTGCTTATGCTTGCATTGTTCTAATACACACACATAATTATATTCTTTTTATAAACGTATAGTATTTTACAAAAGATGTGTGTTGTATAAAAATGGTTAGGAAAATCATTTATATACACATAAAATGTCAAAAACTATTCATACTAGGTATAACAACAAATAGTTTTTCGCACAAGCAAAATATATGACAATCTTGAAGTAAGAAATTAACTTGTCATTATTCATCAACCTCGCCATACAACTAGTCTTAGGATTAATGGAACACACTATGAAAATCTTTATTTGTTTTCTTTTAAAAGAGTGTTCGTGAGGGTCAAGAAAGATTTCGAATATATATCGATTCATTATTCAAATTATGATTGATATTATTATCGAATCTAATTGACAAGTTTTCGAGTATGGACAAGAAATTGGATTCTTATTTGTCTAGCTTTAAGATTATATCAAAATGTAACAAGAGATATTATCTTAAACCTACATACTCAATCACACTCGATTGATATGAAAATAACGACATCCTTTTCCAAGACAATAAGAATATGCATCGGATCATAACTCACACTTGTGTAGATGATGTCATATTGAGTCTACTTGTCCAATAGTTGTGTTCCAAATATTTGGCAAATATATGCATAAAATACACAATGAAGTATGATTGACGACTTGAATGTTTTGTTCAAAATATTCAAGTAATTTACCTTGCAATGCAATTGGTAAAGTCACTCAAACTATCTTCTCATCAAAACTCTCTTACTTTATCAAATACGCATAATATTTCTTCTTCACCAAATGAGAACCCTTTAACCATCTAAGATTATGATTAGGAAGAATTGAACATATTCCACAAACCATTTTTGTGCTTTCTTTCAATAGGTGATCGTAAGAGGATTTTGAATATGAAGATGATTATTATTCAAACGATAATCAATCTCATCTAATTACAAAATTAGAATATGAACATGAAACCGAGACTAGGATTTATCTAGATCACGGAAATATCAATCAAATTACCATAGATATTTTTCTGAGTCTACATGTTTAACCATCCTTGGTTATTACATGAAATCACGAAGTCAATTGCAAGACAACAAGATTAGTCATCAAGTTTGTAATTCACACTTGCAATGAAGATGATTCATTGAGTCTAAAGTGTTCAAATGTTTGTGTTATTAGCTATGGTTAAAATATACATGCTAAACTTCACACACTCTAAGTAGGATTGACGACTTATGAATTTCTATCGGGAAACTCATACGTACTCCAACTTGATGAGCAAGACTTGGATGTCATTTTTGAAAACTCAAATTGAAAACTCTTATAACTTATATAAGCTTATCCTAATAACCTAATGTCAACAACTTTGGCACCTCCCTGATCGATAGATCCTCCGTCCTAAATTCATCTTGGGTTTAGGTAAATCCGCCCTATGGCATTAGATTTAAAACATCTTCCTCTTGTGAATCACTTGCTTAAAAGTCCAACATACATGTAACTAACCTTTAATAAGTCATTATCATTTCTACAAAGAAACATTCACAATATCCATTAAGGTAAGTAACCTTAATTGAATTTCTTGCTTAAAAGACATGCAAAGGTACATTCTTTGAACACTCTCAACATAGTACATTACGCATTGTCACCCTTAAGCATACTCCTAGGTTTTAGATGATTCATTATCTCTTAAAATTACAACAACTTTCTTTCTCTCTGATTCAACCGTAGAATTCCACACATCTTGATTAGGATTATGTGAACCGAAATTAAAGCATGTTAGTTGAGTCATATTAGGCCCTGAGTGATAAGATAATACAAGTTTTATCTTTGCTACACTTCATTAGGCAAATATAGGAATTCTATTTTGTCTAACATGAGAATGACTACTAGAGAATCTATTGCACTAGAAATTCAATTTGACCTAACGGTTGAATTGCTTCCAAAAGTAAAGTTGGGTTCGTGGTATAACCCGTAAAAATGGTCGTGTTAGCTAAGTGAGCACTCTAGGGATAAGTTCATATTCATTCTACAATTGGACTAAATGACTCCTTATAAAAATGCCTAATGATATAGTCTACATTGATTGGACTTTGTATCTCATTAGGGTGCACACTAAGCAAGTAGAAGAAATTAGATTTTCCTTAGTCAATCTTGACTATTGCATTTCATTATATGCTTTGAGTTTGCAGATGAGTACGTGCTCCCATGTAATTGCAGTTATATGCTTTCTTGTTGTATCTTAATGCTCTGCGTTTATTTGCTTTGGCTATTGGATGCAAATGCATATCTGTTGTAAAAGCGTTTGCCTTTTACTAGCAATTTAGATAAAATATCTCTTAGTTTATCTATATAACACATGCTCCTAAGTGCTAAATGCTAACATGTTTTACATGATGATTACACTTAAAATTATCATGTTTTGTTTGCGTCATCTTACATGACTTAAATGTTAATTGTACACCTACATTATGTTAGGTTGATGTATGACAAATAAGGTTTAGATGTCATACAGTCTTACATATTAATCTTGTTGATTATTGTGTTGATGCATGCTTAGATAAACTTGCATTCTTATATCTATATGTCTTATACATCTATGTATATATTTTCTCATACTAGAATATCTTTCTTCGCATCCGGGTCACTAATCTAAATTTTCAAAAGAGTCATAAAATTGTCTTAAATCTTCTAGAGTCTTCCTATACACATTTCCTTAATCATAATCTCCCTTTCTTCCAAATAATCCACTCTTTGTCACGGAAAAGTTAGATGCAAATCTAATACCCTTCCAAGTAGGTTTGACAACTTAAATATTTCATCCGAGATATTCAAGTATCTTTAACTTGCAATCGCAATCATTAAAGGTCATATCTAAAAATCCCTATTCAAGCCTTTTAACAACATTAGTTAAAACGCTCTCCATTTCTCTTCAACGAAACATTCTTTCTCTTTGACGAAAACACTCTTTGTCTTTCCATCACACCTCTTTCTTCTCACTCAACCACGCCTATTAAACCATAGAGATGGCTAATCTCTTTCCTTTACTATTTCCGCTACCACCTTTAAGACAACCGTATACCTCGTCGTGTAATTTTTCTATGAACATTCACAATGCTCGAGAAGAGTTACATAACTTTGTGAGTGTAGTTTATCGTACGTTAACCACCATCCGTCTTGACATTGTCAAGCTCGTCGCCTCCATCTTCGTTTGTTTTCTTCTTTATTATTATTATTATTATTATTTTCGCGTACGAAACACACCGAAGATACGACACCATTTCCTTTGGGATAATGTCCAAAAGGAAACATCTCCATTCGAATAGGTTGCGTCTGAAGATAACATCGCCGACATTCTTTCTTTACCCCTCAAGCGTGAATCGTTAAATTATCTTCGTCAAGATTTAGGAATGCTGGAACACATTCCATAAAGCATTCTCTTCTTTTCTTCTAAGTTTTGATTCTGGTCTGTGTTCCATTTAGTGTCGTGACAACTTAATTACTTCATCCGAAGTATTTTAAGCATTTTTAATTGGCAAAATGCAGATTAAAATGTCACTCCCTTCACCAAATTCATCAAAAACCAAGCCCTCTCCTGTTGGCGGTCCAGCGGCCCCCAGAACTATTCTGGCGGTCCCCATATATGTCTGGGACCGCCGGCAGCAGGCTTGAGATATCTGTCATTTCTTTTCAAATCATTAAACGAACACCCCCTCTCTCTTCTGCTACAAGCTGACGTCTACTTTACACCCAAATCTATGCCCAACATCTCTCTAAAGATCAATGGGTCATTCTCTTATCTCAATTCCCATAAGCACTGTTGCTTATGTTGTCAAGAGAATTTCATAATGAAATGCGTCTCATTCTCCAACACATTCCTTACAATCGATATACCTACAATCTATCATTAAACAATAAATTCCCTCACATATAAATCTTGCTCTTCACATCTCGTAAACGTCTTTTCTCACCTCAAATGGTCTTTTCACTTCTAAACGGTTCCTCTCTTTCTTAATAGTCTTATCAATTCTGATAGCCGTCTCACTTCTAATAGTCTTTTTACTTCCGATGTTTCTTCTCACTTCTAAACGTTCCTTTTCACTTTTAATAAGTCTTATCTTCTCTAACGTTTCCTCTCGTCTAAACGTTTCTTCTCTTTTAATAGTCCTGTTACTATTAAAATTCCTCTTATATCTCTCCTAACTTAATTATTTCATCCCAAATATTTAAGTAATTTGCTAAATGCAAATGTCACTCCTTCACTGAACTTTCCACTTTCTAGAAAGTGAAGAATATAAAGAAGATATTCAATATTTAAGTCTTATTGAGTCACCACATTGTTGAGTCTCTTATTATTCTTCCACCATGAAAGAAATACTACCTCATTTTACATACCCATCTTTGTTCCTCAACATTATCAACCAACAAAACACTAAACAAACATTTGAATTCCTAATCATCCACCTTTGTCTTGATAGGATCACATGCACATCAATTGTTAGTGCAAATGATATATCAATCTTTTTTCTATCAACCTCTCGTCAACACGTTCCTTCTTTAGTCTCGCTCATCCTTTCTCACTTTTCAGCTCTATGAAATCATTTTCATTAACATTCAAGAGCACATCGTCTCCATCATCATCTTATTTTTCTTTTTTATCCTTTTAATATATTTATATATGAACTAAATGTATATATATATTATATTATATATATAAAATATATATAATAATATATAAAATAAAAATATAAAATTTTTTTTTGACAAATTTTTTGCCAAGATATTAAATGTCATTGCGTCTACTTTAAAAGGTCCATTTTCATAATATTTTTTGTGTTAATCAATAAAACGATCTTATTTTATCCCTTTTTATACCTTTTAATAAATAATATAAACATAATATATATTATATGAAAATATATACATATATATATAGTATATAACTATATATAATATATAATAAATATATAATATATATATAAAATCTTGACATATTTTGCCAAGATATTAAATGTCATCGTCTACTTTAAAAGGCATTTTCATAATATTTTTGTGATAATCTTATAACTAATCTTATTCCTCATTTAATAAAAGTCGGTCTACATCTTTGTTCTAGAAACATTGTCTTGAGTCTTTTAATTATATCATTTAGATTATTGATTTTAAAATAATGATTGCCTTTCTAGCTTCTAACTTCTCTTAAAGTATCATACTTAGATACTAACGCTAAAAATGCATGTCTAGTCTCCGAATAATATCTGCTATATATATATATGAGCACTTTGACTACTAACTTTGTTTTTGAGCACACCATCCATTTCTGCATTCCTAGGTGCCCCAAACAAGGGGAGCTTATACCGAGGGGGAGCACTTACAAGCGTCCTACTTATTTAAATTGTATTCATTGAAAGTCTTAAGTTTTGATGGAAATTTATTTGATCCATGGATTCGCTAGTTTCCCTTTTCAAGGAATAGGGATGCAATAAACAAGGGGGAACTAGGAGATATGTGGTTAAATAGCATAGATTTGGTTAAATCGTGATGATTGAAGACTTCACTAGGATGATGCAAGCTCACCTTTATAGGAAGATAGGATTGGGGATTGTCAAAACATGAAGGTGTTTTAATTCATACTCCAAATACCTCACCTCCTCCACTTCAAAACCGCCTCAACCTTATTTCTCATGTTTTCTTCTCATTCCTCCAACCAATATACTTAGATCACCTATAAACCTTTTTCCTCATGTCCTGTTAAACCTATACACTCGAAGTACCTACCCTCTTGTGTTGCCTACTTCTCACCTCTCAAGACCTTTTCTAAACTATCCAAGAAACACACAATCACCTTCACCTTTATTTCTTATTCATACCCGGAGCACGTACCCTTTTCTCATGACTTCTTCTCAAACCTCCAACCTATATGCTTCAACCATAATCTATTGTATACCTTTTTGATTCGACAAAAGGGGGAGAAGGGAGTGTAAACGAGTAACTTTTAAACTTTACTATATGTTATAGTTTATATAGTTTGTCATCATCAAAAAAGAGGAGATTGTTAGTGCAAATATTACGATATTTAATCTATATGGTCTTTTTATGTTTTGGTGATGACAAACATGCGACTTGTAATACGTAACGTAAAGTGCGCAAGTTACTCGTAATCACAAATCATCAATGAATACATGCATCAACATCTCTCGACGTCTCAAGTATGCATCAAGACGGACATTGGTTTACACCCGACGTAAATCACATAAGGTATGTACAAACAAGCATTAAACTTGTAGGATGATCAAAGAAATAAGTTTTTGTCTTAAACTTTACATTTTTATAAATGTAACAAAATATTTTTTTTCAAAAATTAATTAGACAAATTATTTTTTATTTAAAAAGAAATGTTTTATGTGGTAATTAATTTAAAATTCAAAATCTGATTCTTTTCCCTCCAAAACATGTCAACCTTTTACCAGACAAGTTTGTCACCATAAAAAGACAAAAACAGGAGCGTCTGTCTGGACAGTCCCTTAAATAGGCCGGCGGTCACTGTAATTATTCGGCGGCCCCCTAATATATCTGGGACCGTCGTTTCCTGGCAGGTTGTTTTTCAGCTCCTATAAATAGTGGGTCACCTCCAACTATTTTCACAACCCTTTTGCATGATTTTCTTTCAGTTCTTTCTCTCTTTAGATCTCACTAAATCTCTCTAAATCTTTGATTATTCAACTTGTTTAATCTTGTTTAAAAGTGATCAAATCTTTTATCCTTTCCTCCTTTCCTCAAGTGCAAGAGAAGAACTTCGGTCATTTTCAAGATCCGAAGTTATGAAGTCTAGTTAGTTCAATTGTAACATTTATTACATATAATCGAGTCCAATGCTCCAATCTTTAGTAGTGGTAATCCAAATGAATGTATATATTTTGATTGGTTGATTGAGGTTGGTTATATTTTAGACCTTAAAATACATTATTGAAGTGGTAGATTGGTTCTAACTAAGATTAGGACTCGACATCTAGCTTAGTGTCAAAAAATAATGTAAGCGACGTGGTTTATGTGTTTAGGCCATAAAACACAAAGTTTGTTATGTTAGGCCATAAAACATAACAGGTTTGGTTGTACCCGAAGAAGAACTCGACATCTAGCTTATTGCCTTGAAAATTAATGTAAGCATTGGTAAAAAAGGTTTTCCCTCCGCCAAAAAGGGACTTGGTTGAGTAGTGAAAGTAACTCTCCTAGTTGGATACTCGGGGAGTGGAGTAGGCGAAGAGGAGCTACATGAAACCGAACCACTATAAATCACAGGTGGTCGGTTAGCATTTTCCTTGTATAAAACCTTTTACTTTACTTATTTCTTTACATTTACGAGCTTACTATAATACTTGCATAGTGCTTATGATTGTGGTAATGGTTGTGAATATATTGTTAGTTGAAAGGATATGTACTACTTGTAGTTAATATTGGGTTATTTTTGTATTATTAAGATATTTGCTAGATGTTGTGAAACCTACTTATCGGACAATTCTCATATTACGTTAACTTAATTAGCTATTTGATACTTAAAGATTTTTAAGTTTTTAAATGGACAACGTATTCAACCCCCCCACCCCCCTCTATGTTTCCACACTTATGATTGACGCAGTCATAGTAAACCACAAAGATCGTCTTGGTCCGTCTAGGAAATGAACTTATCTGGGGAGTTAACCAAAAAATTAGTCCTTCAATGCCTGAAAAGCCTCTTCTTGCTCTGCGCTCCACTCGTACTTCTGATTCTTATATGTTAGTGAAGTAAGGGGTTTAGCACTCTTAGAAAAATTTTCGATGAAACGCCGGTAGTAACCTGCCAATCCTAAGAATGATCGTATCTCGGAAGGTGTCTTAGGTACTTTCCAATTCTTCACTGCTTCTATCTTACTAGGGTCCACGTGAATTCCATTACTGTTAACTACGTGTCCGAGAAAATGAACTTCTTGTAGCCAGAATTCATACTTAGAGAACTTGGCAAACAGACTCTCCTTCTTTAGCAACTCCAAAACCAATTTCAAATGAATCTCATGCTCCTCCTTGGACTTCGAATATATCAAGATGTCATCAATGAACACAATGACAAACTTATCTAGATACGGCTTGCACACCCGGTTCATTAAGTCCATGAAAACCGTTGGTGCATTTGTCAACCCGAAAGGCATAACTGTAAACTCAAAGTGTCCATAACACGTTCTAAATGCGGTTTTCGAAATGTCTTCTTCATGCACTCTCAGCTGATGATAACCAGATCGAAGATCTATCTTAGAGAAACAACGTGAGTCTTGCAATTGATCGAACAAGTCGTCGGTACAGGGGAGAGGATAATGGTCCTTAATGGTCAACTTATTTAATTCCTAATAGTTTTTGTACATTTGGAACAAGCCATCTTTGTTCTCGACAAACAACACGGGTGCTCCCCACGGAGAGTGACTTGATCGAATAAAATGTATATCGAACGAATCCAAAGGGTTACGAGTTATCTAATAAGGTATCAAACGAATATCAAAGCAAAGGCTAGGAAACATATAAGGGAATTCACAGGTGAAAATAAATACGAATCAATGCCATGGGAATCCTTCAAAAGAAAAGGTAGAACATCTTTACCAATAGGGAATGCAAACGAGAGAATCAACGAAACGCACAATGACAAAAGAATCACATATTGAATTAACGATACGTATCAAGATCGAAAAATAAGAAAAGTAGAATTCCTATTCTAGTAATAAATTTTATCCGAGAGAACCAACTAAACACGTTTTTATAAAAATATTTCAAAATAATAAAATCACATTAAATATATATATATAAATAAATCATTTTAAATAAAGAAATCACTTTAAATATAATTTTCATAAGATTTATTTTAAACATGGTTTTCATAAAAAGTAAATTCAGAGACAGTTATTTAATTTGTATTACATCTTACCGTTATGAATTACTTTAAACCTACTTTTCCAAAATAATTTTATCAAGCATAAAAAAATCATATCTTATTTGTAAATATCATTTTAAACATATCTTATTCATAAAGATCATTTTAAACATAGTATTGACAGTCAACTGGTATCACATCGTTTCATAAAAATCATTGTAAACATAGTTTTCTTAAAAATAAAGAGACATTTACATAAAAGCGGTATCACAACGTATTCATAAAATTATTTTTTTTAAAAATAGTTTTCCCCAAGTCTCAATATAATTCAAAAGGATTATTATAGTTCGAACTCAATATGTAACTCAAACGAAGGACATCTTAATACCAAAAGGGATTTCAAAATACCGTAAGCACTCTAACGCAAATCTATTATTTGCAGGCGAAAGAAAGTACAAGGAACCATATAATCAAAATAATAGTCAAACGAACACGTACAAGTGAAATTCATGCAAAGACACTATGAACCAAAAGAAGAACATAAGACTCATCCGTACTAACGATCAAAAGAGCAAACATAGAAAAAAAACATTGATACTAATACCGCGCAAACGTGTTACGAAAACCAAAAGATATATAAAGAAGGGAGTAAATATATGTACTAACTTGTTACGAACAAATAGTGTTTAAAAGAAAAAATCCGATATTCATACGAGAAATCAATGCAAGGAAGAACCAATGAAACATACCAATTGCTAAAAGTAGCAGATCCGATCAGCCAATACATATCAAGTCGCTAAATGGGAAAGATAGAACATTCGTACTAACATGATATGAACAAAGAATGCTACAATGAGAGTTAGGTATCTGAACGAATAAGTGAGCAAACGAGCAACCTTAATAATCGTAATAGTAGTAATAATAGGTATCCGGGGTATCCGCAAATGTTAGATAGAAGGGAAACTTACTACCTACGCAACTGAGCTTAACATTATCGCACATTAGGTTAAGAGAAGAATTCCCTAACCATACAACCATCCTATCATGATTGCACACATAATAGCAGCTTACACTATCATCTAACAAGCAAACACTGATCAATTCAACCATGGTCACAAGTCCACGTGTGTGATGCCTTTATAATTATGTAGGCCACCATAATTATAATTGCATCCTTTCACACGTATACTTACTTCCAAGACTACACATCTCAATGATAATGCACAAATATCTACATATATCACATAGAATTCTTAAACGACCCTAATATAACACAAACACGATGCTCCATAAAAACAATATTTATTTATATAAAGATAAAAATCAAAAATGACAAAAGGAAAACAAAGGTCTCGAAGTGCCCGAAAATATGTAATATCCAAAAGAAATCATCGATAGCAACGTGTCAAGGTAAAAGACGAGATAAACTTATGGTGTGCCTCGCTTGGGTTTGACTTTACTTTCGCAAGAGTCACCCGATTCTGCGGGTCCAGGCCTGCTATGAGCATTCGACAGAAGATCTGAGTCGGCCTCCTCCTCTGACTCTTCTAACTATGCTTTATCCTTTGGTTCCTCGAGAGGCTCCTCCTTAATTGGCTCCTATCCTGACACTTCTGGTATCGAGTAGCTCGTAGGTCGAGATAAAACTCCCAAAAAAACAAGAAAACAAAATGCCTAGATAGCTAAACACATAGATCCTATTATGGAGCTATATGAAGGACTCTTAGGTTATAGTCTAGGTCAAACCACCTACTTCTCTAAAACCAATGGCTCTGATACCAATCTATCACATCACCCGACAAGGCGAAAAACGTGAGGCAAACAGATATGGCATTAACACAACACATTTGATGTCAAACAATAATATGTCTATATGCATTATATTGAAAATAAAGTGTTATGACGATACCAAACATAAGAGGGGTCTTGTATTAAGACCAATCGCACACACAATACATAGACATAGAAAATAAATCCAAACTAAACATCACAACAAATCAAAATATCCGAAGTACAAAAATATGCAATGAAGACTCGAGAAAAGAAGACTTCATCATGCAATTCCTAAGGTCTCTCTAGCCAGAAATCTTAACATCTTTAACTTCGATATGCTCACCTGAAAATGATACTTAAAAACGTCAATATAATTTGGGAGATCACCTTTGATGGACATAAATTACTTACTCTTAAATCTTAATTCTTTAAGTCTTATTTGAGATCTTTGTCTGTAATTTAATGATTAGAGAAGAGTGGGGGTTGTATCCTTAATTTCTTCCTCTTATGGTTTATAGAAAATCAATCATTTCGTAAGATGGGAGTTTTGGGTATAGTGTATTTTAGTTTTATTGATGGTCAGCTTAATCGGATTATTAGACATACAAGAATATTATACACAAATGCAACAATTAAAATCATCACAAAATTAACTTACTACACATCGGGCTTAGATTAGCACTGGCACTAAATAGCAAAACCAAGCACAAACCAAATGTAACCACATAAATATGGGAAAGGCAATATCCTCGTTACCCGTTCCATCCCGGGTAGGCGTACCCCTTCAATCTAACAATGCATACACATAAGCTATATAATATTAGGTAATGTCTAAAACCAAGTAAAACAATTATTCGCAACAAATAAAACATTTCCCCCCCCATAAACCATTATAGGTTCTCATCATTTTCACCCTAAAAAGACACTCCCACTAAAACACAAAAAAAGGTGCTATGAATACTCACCTCAAGCTTCACGAACGAGCACACAAATTTCAAGCAAAGACTACACAAACAAAATCTACGGGTTACGCATGATTAAGGTTTCACGGCCTTAAACATTAACCATTTAATTTTGATGGATACTAAAACAATAATATGCTTAGAAGCAACCTACCATTACATCCTATACTTTAATTTATACTCTAAATACCTTTAAAACCCTTTAATCAATTCATATTATAGCAGAATTTTGTAGTCACTTCATGATCACTAATAAAATACTAAATGACTCAATTAGATTTCCATAATGCATTTCCTACATCTTCAATGAGTTGTATAAATATTGCAATTTTTATTAAAAATAATAATAAGTCTAGCTATTTTAAAAAAAAATCAACATCGCAAAGTGTCCAGAAATTAACCCCGATTTGGACCACTCAAAAGTTTTGAGATAAACTATGATCTCCGTTTAGACACAAGGAAAAATATACAAAAATTCTAGAAATTCATAGGCATCATAAAATTGCTACAGTAGCAATCTCATCAATTAAAAAAACATTTTGATATGGTTTTAGACCTCATAATCACAACCCATAATTTGCCCCTATAACTCAGTTTTGACAACGAATCTTGTAAAATTATTTTGACTGACTTCCTCTTACTTTTAATTCATGAAACCACTTGGGTTGGAAAGTAGACTCTTTGTAGTTAATTTTAGGCTTAAAAAAATCAATAAAAGCTATCCGTATGACCTAGTTATGGCTCTCGCAAGATGACCTAAAATTATGCCCAGATTTCAATTTCGAATTTACCATAATTAAACCTAATTAAAGATACCCAAACCCTAATTATTATACCCAAATCAATATTTAATGATCATAACATCATAATTACAGTATTTTTTTCAAAACCTTAATCCATCAATTTATTTGTTACATATTTAATACAATAATTAAAACATAGATTTGATTACTAGAATAAAGATTTGACATATTTTTAGATTTGAGAAAGATGATCTAACCTTGATCTTTGAAACTTCAAAAAAAAATGGTGGCTAGGGTTTGGAGTAGGGGTCGACACACAGTGAAAACAAGAAAAAATAATATTGATTAGTTTTTTTTATGAAACTTTAACTGGTATCCTAGTCCAACTTAGGCTCTTTTTTTTGTAGTCGATCCAAACTAAACCCATTTTATATAATAATATATATTTATAAAATTTCTATAAAAAATTCGTTCTCCCTCTATAGAATTTTATAAATAACATATTCAAAAAAATACAACTATTTACTATTAAAAGACACCTAAAAATACTTAAATAAATACATAACTTAAAATAAAACACTTACACTAATTATTATTATTTTTCCCAAATTATTATCTACTTATTACTATATAAGTAAATTATAAAATCTCAATTCACTAATTAATCTCAACTTGAAATTAACGATTCATTCTTTATTAATTTTACCGACGATAAAATAATAAAAATTACTATACTTTTAAAATCACATCACACACGAAATGAAATGACCAAATCATTCATTTCTGCTATCACAAACCCATAAATTAACACATATACCAAATCACATAAATCATCAACTCGACTTACGTACAAAAATCAATACACATAAAGCTAGGCAAGTTAGCTCTAGCGGTTAAACTAACCTTGATAAATCACGGTTGTCACACCCACCCCTTTTGGTCGGCAGTTTGGGAGGAGGAAAATAAGAGAATCTTTATTTTTGAGTGAAATTGAAATTAATGGGTTTTTGGAGTTTGGGTAAAGTTGGATATAATTTGGGCCCACATGATTTTGTGGTCCAGTGAGAGTGATGGTTGGTGATTTTTAAATTTGGATAAGATAGTGGATAATTTTGAAAAAATGTTAAAGTGAATTTTGCATGGTTAATAAAGAACTAATCTTTGTTAATTGGTTTAGAGGTTTATAACAAATGTTCCCAAAATGTAATACGACCCAAATCTTTAGTATTGACTCTCTCCAAAGAGTGACCCCCAATGTATCTGGGCACCTCGTGCCTTATTGACCTGAGAAAAACATGCTTAAAACGTCAACATAAAGTTGGTGAATTCATAGGTTTATGTAAATCAATTGTAGGACCGCAAGATTTCCAAGTGTATGATTAAGCAACAGATGCAAACATCATAAAAAGTAATTACGTTTTCCTAAGCTCATGACACTGAAGCTCGACATGTATGAATGCAATAAATTGCCAACAATGCCCGTGAATGATGTTCTAACCCGCAACATCCCAAATCCGACATGGTATACGTTTGTTGTCCGGCAAACCGGCACAGTGAGCGCTACTCACCCAAACGGGGACGTCAATCCCAAATAGATCTATTTATAACACTCGCGCTTACAATCTAGTAATTGACAGTTCATGATAAAGGGCTCAGTGGGTTATCGCTACTTAGGCAAAACACGTAATCATTGTATAAAATGTACCCTTGCGTCCAATTTGTAAAACAAAGCATGTTCTCACCCCAAAGATGTAAAACATTTAAATAATTGTAAAGCATGGGGCTATGAACTCACCTTAGTAGGTAGTCCTCTGTGAATGATAAATATATCCAAGTATGGCAAATGAATCACCGTCAAATACCTAAGTAAATACGGCCAGTCTTAGTCTACAAGTTTAGGCTAACGACTTAATGTATAAACTACAATATCTTGCTAGTTTATATATACTGTTATCACTTGTGTGGTGGTGCACATGTTTATTGCATTTGTCTTTACTTGATGGCTCTTGGGAAGGTATACGGCTACATACGTTCAAGTATATGTATAAGCGTTATTAATAAATATTCATATTTATTAAGTCGTGTTTTAATTCGTATAATATCCGAATAATATTATAACTCGTCCGATTCGCTAAGTGTTTATAAGATCACTTCCGTTCATAAAATACCCTTTGGTTTTCTATATTTACAAAACAGTCCCTATATTTAAGAAAATATAAAATTTACATTTTAAACCCTTATGTTTCCACATTTACACCTTTAGTCCTTTAACTTTACACAAATTACATTTTAGGTCCTTACATGTTCCAAGCAGCCCTTTAAGTTTTAGAAATGTCTAAAACAGTCCCTGGACTTATATAATCAGTTTTGGCAGTTTTAACCCTCAAGTTTACAAATTAACACTTTTAGTCTCTTAACTTGTAAAAATTTGCATTTTAAGCCCAATTAAGTTCTAACAAGTGGCAATAGGTTTTATTAGACTCCAATAAGCTACATAAGCTGAGTCAGCTTATAAATAAGCTCGGATGAGCTTATTTGAGCTTATTGGGCTTGTTGGGTCTGTTAAGGTCCATTAAGACAATTAAAGGTCTAATAAGGATTCTAAAAGCACATAAGCTCCCATCAAGCTCATTTAAGCTTATTGAAACTGTTTGGCTTAATAATAAGCTCAGATGAGCTTATTTGAGCTTATTGGACTCGTTAGCCCAATAACTCTAGCCCGACAAGTCCAAAAGATTTATTAAGGCTTTATAATGTGATCCAACTTATTTTCTAGTCTAAATAAGCACTCATGGGTCTGTTTTTATTGCTCGGCTTATTTATAAGCCAATAAGCTCGTTAATGGGCTTTTGGGGCCCAATAAGAACCCGAATAGCATTTTAATCCTTTAGGTTTGATCAATTAAGCCCATTAGCTTTTCTGAGTTCATAATAAGCCCTATAAGCTGCATAAGCTCACAAATAAGCTATTCAAGCTTATTCGTGGCTTATGGGCCTATTTCGGCCACGGTAGTGGGTTGCCAAGCCTAATAAGGGTTCGGTTATGTTTCTATGGTATATCAAGGTTATGTAAATCCAATAAGCACATTAGGATTTTTAATAAGCTCGTGGAGCTTATTAATTAGCTTTGGTCTCCAAGGTACGACCTGTTAGGCCTGTTTGGGTTTAACGAGCCTATTAGTGGCCCGTTAAAGGTTTCCTTTTGCGTTTTACTAACCAACAAGTTTAATAAGCTCCCTAACCCCTCTATAAGCTCAAGTAAGCTTAATAATAAGCCATGGTTCCCCCCACTAACGGACTGTTGGGCCCATTAACGTTTTATAATGGACTGTTTAGCCCAACAAGGCCCGTTAGTGGCATGTTAATTAAATTAAGGCTCGTTAGGATCACTAGCACCAAATCAAACTCGTTTAGCATTACTCACTCGCGTTTTATCACATGCATTTGTTCTATAAGTTTGTATACGCTTTCCCAAGCCAAACCATCAAGTGTTCATGAAAAGTTTACGTATTGGTTTCGTGTATTTCGAGTGTACATGATAGATTTCAAGTTAGTTTCCATTCTTGAAATTAAATGATAACAATTATGCCTTAGCTCATATTTAAGTCTCGTTTTATACCTTTTAACGTGTCCTAGCACCACACAAGATCATAACCGCTTATATTATGTATGTGAACCATGCATGGGGTGAACCATTCACGTTCATGCTCACATTAACTTGTTACACACAAGTTAACGTGACCCTTACAACTAGACATGAATAAAAACGAATGAGATATAGATATGTATGGCTTAGTACGTGACTTACAAAGGTCCTAGTGATTTGGTTCGAGTTAGGAAGACAACCCACGATGTACACACAATCGAATAACAAACCCAAAGCTCCAAAGCTTATCAAATACCCCAACCTTGGCTCGTGCACCCCTCCTAGGTCTTTGTACGAAGTCCTAGTACTACTTGTGTGCTTAGAATTGAAATAAGGGTACGTATGGGTTTGGTTATTGCATGACCCAAATGTAAATGATAGAAAATATGGACGGTTTTGATTGAGAGGGTATTTAGAAGATGTAAGAAGTTTTTAGGGTCAAGTATAAGTGTGTATATATAGGCTTATGAATTAGTTAGTTTCCCTAGTCCCTAACTAAACCAATTTCGTGCCCTTAATAGTGGTTTTGAGGTTTTCTAGTTAGTCACACAATGGTTTCTTGCTAAACCACTTAGTACATTCTTAATTACAAGATATATGTACAAGATTTCTTAAGATTTGGAAAATTTTGGGTTGTGTGATGTTGTTTCTAGCCGCGGTATCAAGGAGGGCAAAAAGGATCAAATGGTTTTTATCCATTGTGTATTAAGGTGTCTAGGGAACATTTAGTACATGCCTTAATTAATCCATAGTTGTACATGTACTTAGTATAAGACTTAGGAGATTTTCTAGTTGATTAAGCAAGTGGGACGAGTAGGATTAGAGGGAAAAATGGGTTTTTGAAATCTTACTAAGATTGTGCATGTACAAGACTTAATTAAGAGATAATTGTACAATGTAGTGTAGGTATCCATTGTATTATGGTTTTTGTTTTCCTATATTCGTCCATATTGAGTTATTAATACAGATTGAATAATTTTTGTGTTTAAGGATTAAAAGTGGTTATTGGTTTGAGTCTAGGTATTTCTGAGGTGTGTCTAAACGTATTTTATTGCGAAACGTAAGCCCTTTTACGTGACCAATAAAAATAAAACACGCAAAGTTAATAATTATCTCCCTAATAATTACTTAACACTTGCTTGACGTAAACCTTAATTCATTTGGTGACTATTTACGTTAAATGATTATTTCTAGTCTACGCGATTTAGCTTAAAAGTTAAATTAAAAGTAAACGCGTATCGGACCAAAATAAATAGCGACGAATAATAGGAGTCGTAAAATGACTTGAAATTGAGAAATGTTACACAATACATCGTATTCGTTCAATCGATCAATACGGTGTATTCACTTCTATTAAATCCTAAGTTTTTATATTTGATTTCCGTGCTAAAAAAAATTTCTATCCAAAAGAGCCTATCCTACTGATTGTTTATCCTTTGTTTTAGGTAGTGCATGACAAGGAGTTTAACAAGCGAACTATTCATACCTTACAAAGAACCTGAACGAGAATTTCGATCATCTAGGAGACACTTCAAGACACTAATTCTTGACGAATTGAGATCGCCTGATTTTAATTTATTTTCTGACCAAGAATTCTCGGAGGAAGAAGAAGCGGAAACAATGGCGAAAACTATAGAACAGTACATGAGCAAGACCCGAGCTAACTATGGATCGAGGTTGCTAGGCCTAAAATTGAAGACAAGGATAACTTTGAGCTAAAGGGCCAATTTCTCAAGGAACTACGTACTAACACCTTCAGCGGTTCGGATCATGAAGATGCGAACGAACACATTGAGAAAGTTCTTGAGATCATCGATCTATTCCACATTCCAAATATTACTATAGATCAAGTGATGCTTAGAGCATTCCCTATGTCCTTAACTGGAGCCGCAAGCCGTTGGCTAAGAAACGAACCAACTGGTTCAATCAGAACTTGGGATGGTCTTAAAAAAAAATTCTGAACAAATATTGCCCACTTGCTCGAACTGCAAAGAAGATGGAGGAAATCAACAACTTTCAGTAAGAACCAGATGAAAACCTTTACCAAGCATGGGAGCGATTTATAGAACTCTTGATGAAGTGTCCTCAACACTATTTAACGGAGACGCAGGAGATAATCTTGTTTTATAATGGATTGGGAATTCCTACTCGACAAATTCTTGACTCAAGAGGTGCAATACCATCAAAGACTGCTGCTGATGCAAAAATAGCCATCCAAGAAATGGCTGAATACTCTCAGAAATGGCATAATGGAACATCTAGATCAAGAAGTACTGAAACTTCTGACGGATTGGCAGCTATACAAGCACAACTAAACAATCTTGGAAGAGAGATCAAGAAAGTGAATGAAAAAGTCTATGCTGCTCAAGTTGGATGTGAACAATGCAAAGGACCCCATTACACCAAAGATTGCCCACTCAAACAAGAAATGAGAACCCTAGAAGAAGCTTACTACACGCAATTTGGTGGACCTTTTCAAGGAGGAGGATATAAAGCAGCAGCTCCGGGATTCTATCAAAGGAACAATGCAAATCCTTCGCACCAAGAACGAAGGCATTCTATGGAAGATACCCTGAGCAAGTTTATGAGTGAATCGGCAAAGAGACACGAAGAAAACTCCAATTTGATTAAAGAAATCCGAGCTTCGACGGATGCTGCCATTCGAAACCAAGGAGCATCTATTAAAACTTTAGAAATCCAAATCGGGAAAATGAGCAAGGTACTACAGGAAATAGGATTTGGAAGTCTACCTAGCTCCACTGAAGCAAACCCGAGAGATCAAGTCAAGTCGATTTCAACTACTATTGAAGCTGATTCATGCCCGATACGCCATATTGGATCCTCCCAATACGTCGTATCCACTGGACAGAACATATACGAGACAAGACAAACGACGATTCCGTTTCTAAGTCGTTTGAATGGTTACTACTGTGAAGAAAAGAAGGGATCATATGGACCACAATTCTTGGAAGCTTACTCTGAAGCTTCACAATCCATACCCCAAAAGGAGAAAAACCCAGGGAGTTTCACTTTACCTTGTTTTATTAATAATGTTTGCTTTGATAATGCCCTTGTTGACTTAGGAGCTAGCGTTAGTGTTATGCCTCTCTTGACCTACCTTAACTTAGGATTAGGCGAATTAGCTCACACTAAGTTGACAGTTGAATTAGCAGACAGGACTGTGAAATATCCAAAAGGAATAGCTGAAAACGTGCTAGTAAGTATCGGTAAATTTACTTTCCCCGTAGACTTTATAATTCTATATATGCCCGAGGATATCAAAGTGCCCTTGATCCTCGAAAGACCATTTTTGTCTACCGCCCGTGCTAAGATTGATGTTTACAAAAGAAAGATTACTTTAAGGGTCGGGGAAGAAAGGATTGTTTTCACAAGTGTTAAACCTGCTAGCAGTTTAATTAAGAGGGTCTACATGCTAAGTTTGAGAGAAAGAATGGAACTTGATATAGAAGCTAGGCTTATGGGAGAGACTTTGGTGTTAAATAGATCATTAAACCATTTCTTGGAAGATTACATTGAATTAAATGATCTAAATGAACCATTTGAGCTTAGGAGAAATCAAGGAGATGATTTGATGCCCACCATTGTAGAAGGTGAGGTAATTGAGGAATTTAGAACTAGGGATGATGAACTTAATGTTGGAATTGATGATTACCCTAGTTATTGTGACTATGATAAGAAGATCCATATAGATTGTGCTTACAACTTAAAGTTTTCTTGCATGATAGGATTTGAATTTACACACGCTAACTTTTTCCCATTATTGTATGTCAATGTGATGTCCAAAAAGTTTTATAATTCTATAATGAAAGAGAAATTAGAGTACAAGGGAAACAATGTAGTAGGAGCCTTAATGAACATACCTATCTTTGTTAGAACTTTTTATGTGATGACTGACTTTGCAGTTTTAGAAAATATGGATGCTTATCGTGATGAAGGAATGGGCACTGTTATTTTTGGTGAACCATTTTTAAGAGAAATTGGAATTAAAGCAAAAAGGTTTGAAGAGATAATTACCATTTACAATGGTAATGATGAAGTAACTTACCAAATGGTGCGATCACATCTGAGGTTTAAACGCCACACTAATGAGCAATGCAACAAAATCCCATCATTACTAAAGGTAAGTGAGAAAGATGAGATGAATGGAATCTCGCATGCATACCAAAAGTTAAAGGGGTTCTACAAAGGAGTATTGAACTTAGGACCCGATTACATTCGAGATGCGAAGATGAAAGAATGGCTCACACGCGGGCACATTAGCGTGTATGAGATGGAATGATGAGGGGAAGCTGAAGAAAAGTCTAACTTAAAGACTTCATTGTAAACAAAAGTGCTTCCCGAGAGACAACTCAGAATGTTATTTAATTTTATCGAGTCTGTCTACCCAGACATCAATACGGCGTATCCGCTCCATACCATATGGCGTATTGATTGTCTGGACGTTATCAGTCTTTACTTTTTATGCACTTTAAAAACATTATTGTCAGTTCTGGCAATACGGCGTATTCATGCACATGATACAGCGTATTCACCAAAACTGACCTGTATTTAGCTTGTTTAGTTTAGTTTAAATTAACCGTAGGTACCAAGATAGGAATACACGTTTTTTCCTATATTTTATACAGGACCTCGTGAAAGAGTATCGACGAATTTTGGTGGAGAATTTACAAATCTGGAGATCTTGAAGTGTTGGAGTCTTGAAACGTCAAGGCGGCTGTTCAACACAATCTTGCTATTAAACTCAATATGGAGAATCTATCGAGCAAATATCAGGGGAGTTTCTCATTCTAATTCTTTTTAATTCCAGTATTTAATGTTTTATCTACACAACGAGGACGTTGTATAATTCAATTGGGGAGATAGAATTAGAATGTTTACTTGTCCTATTTTTCACACTAAAATGCTTAAATTATGCTCAAATTTAAAAAATTTCAAGCATACTTTTGTGAAATTACTTGATACATAACCTGCACACAATAACCCTTGTTAGATATTGTGAGGATTTAACCTTATTGTCACACCCCCAAATAGGGTCCCGTCCGATTTAGTGTCCGGGGGCGTGACGTCACTGAATATCTCAAGTATAAAACATAAAGAACGACCTCTTAGGGTACGTTTTAAAAATAACATCGTTGCATAAGTTTAAAATATGAATAAGTTTTACATTGATCAAATTTAAAAGATACAAAAGTTAAAATGCGGAAGCTTAAATAAGTTCAACAACGGTATTAAAGACATAGATAAATTTATGGTAAACCGGTCCAGGAAAATATACTTCACATAAGTCAAGCAACGACAACCATGCTAAGCACCTGAGAAAAACATGCTTAAAACGTCAACATAAAGTTGGTGAATTCATAGGTTTTGTTCAAACGTAATTAATGTGGACCACAAGATTATCAAAACGTATACGACAGTTATAGGAGGTACAATTTCACATAAAGAGGCATTTAAGTTGCACTAAGCTCATGACACTGAAGCTAATACTGCAAGATAGCATGTACAGTGCTATAAAGGCTTGCCCTTTAGGTGTCCGACCAAAGACCACCTAACTAGTTTAAACATGACATATATCCGTTAGTCCTTGGCAAACTCGGACTAGTAAGTGCTTCTTACCCAGATAGGGATAATTTGTCCCAGTAGATCTATTTATTCACTCGCGCTCACTTAACCAGCCAGTCGGTTAAAGATGATTAACAGTTCATGATAATTCGGGCAATAGTGGTCTAAACGCTACTTAGGCAACACGTAAACGGGGAATTTCTCACGTATAGTACTTGTGTCCAGTTTTAAAAGCAAGCAATGTTTCTCACCCCAAGTTATAAAACAATTATTTAAAATGATTAAAAGTGAGGCTATGAACTCACCTTGATAGGTGAATCGAAGAAGAATAGTCTAGAATAAAATCACACGATAGCGAACAACGGTTCGTAACGACAACCTATGAAATGAAGGTTTGGTTTAATATCGGAGTAGCGCAGAAGTGTGGATAATGCATAAGCATATACTAGTGTACTTTTGTTAATATATTTCCAAAAATTAACGCTTGTAATCGTATAATAGTTAAAATGTTTTTGTATGTAAATTGAGTAAATAATAGTACGTATATTAATATTATATACATATAAATGTCTAAGTAAAAATATATATTTTATATATATTTTTATATATATACATTGTTCGGCACATTATTAAATTCTCATTTATCTAGTTTTATCATGTGCGTTTTCTAATACTTAATAAGTATAATAATTTATAAAAATTTCGGCATGACCCGTTCGTGTTTACACGTTTTCCAAAGTTGTAGACTTTTATAAAAACCATTTTCAAATCACTTTCAATCCTCTTTTCATATCTACAAACTATACATCGTCAAATCCCTTTTACTATTTAATCAAAAGACTATTTGGACCCTTATTGGGCTTTTAGGCCCAATAAGCCTAATTTTATTACTCGACCCGTCCAACGTTCAAAATAAGTTAAACGTATAGCGTCTAAGTCGTACACTATTAAATAAGCTATTCATAAACTTATCCAATAAGCTACACCGTAGCTATACGCCTTGGTGTATTGTATTTATGTTGGGCCTTGGCCCGTTAAGTCAAAAAATGTAGTTTTACTTATCCATATAGTCCGATAAGCAAAACATTAAATAATAAACACGAGACTTAATAATATGCTATCAATAAGCTCACAATAAGTCAAACCATAATAAGCCGAACCACATAAGCTCAAGAATAAGCTCGTGGCGTTGGTATTGTATGTGGGACGCGGCTAAAAGCCGAAGCAAAACATATATTCGGGCTTATTTATTAAGCCGAATAAGTTTACCATTTGTCCTTTCAAGATAAGCTAGAAAATAAGCTAATAAATATAAGCCGAAACAAAATAAGCTAAACAATCACTTCTTCTTTCTTTCCTTGTTTGGCGCACCGACAAATATACAGCCCATAAGCTTAAAAGATAATAAATAAGCTTTCCAAAAGCTTATTAACATAAGACGAATATAATAAGCTATAACATACCATTTTTATTATAAAAAATAACCATGATCACAAAACTATACTTCCCTTATATTTTCTTTTATTATTTTCGAACCCTAGGCATAACCTTTTAAGGTTTATGTTGTTTTAAAATCTTTGTTTTTATGAAATAAGTTGTACAACTAGTATGTATGCATCAAGATAATTATGAAAGTACAAGTTATTAAAAGATTTGAAGACTTACAAAGTTTGAAGGTTTTTAGAAGGATGAACAAGACTAATACAACCCAAATGTTGTTTAAAAAATACCCGAATGATACAAATGATCAAACCTTTAATAAAACTTCAAGAGTTTTTGAACAAAGATGAAATGTTTATGGATTTATATATATGTGTGTGTTTTTGTGGACTAGGAAGACAAGAGAGCAAAAGAAAACTCAAATGCTAAGTGTGTGTGAAATATGAATGAAAAATAGAAAGTAACATGGTATATATATGCAAAGTTTGCTTCACACACTAAAAGTGTGTTTGTGTGTGTTCCGTGGGATAAGACAAGGAGGGAGAGGGGACCAAAATGATTTCCCAATCACAATGGTTCTAGGACAAAAATGATAGTTGTATCTTGTCTTATTGTTTTTGAAATTCAACTTGGCCTTCAAGGTTCACATGGGGTGTTTGTTTGGACGAACAAGACAAAGAGGGGGGGGGGGGACCAAATGGTTTTCAATATTTTAAGATGCTAGTGCTTCTTGTTTGATTTAATTTCCAAGCCTTCCATGCATATGCTTACATTTTAAATAAAACACGATTCACGCAAGTAATGAAACGAATAACGGTATCTCCAAAAATTATAAAATTTTAAATATTGCCTTAAAATATAAAAACTTGGCTATTGTCAAAATACTACAACGTTTGGTGTCCTGGTTCACTCCCGGTGACGATTCTCAGATAAATAGCAGGAAAACTTCCCGGTTAAACGTAAAAGTTAAACGAAACTTTAAAAATTCAAATTAGCGACTGGTAATGGCTAAATTAATGAACAGAAATTTACAGGGTGTCACATCCTTTCCCCGTTAAAAGAGCTTTGTCCTCAAAGCTTATGACGTAGCACCTGCCACAGGCGCAGAGATTGGGAAAAGATGAGGGTACTTCTTTTGCATTTGATCTTCACGCTCCCAGGTGAACTCAGGACCTCTCCTAGAGTTCCAGCGTACTTTGACAATCAGAATACGACTCTGCTTTAGACGTTTGACCTCACGGTCCATGATCTCGACAGGTTCTTCGATGAAGTAGAGTTTGTCATCGATTTGGATTTCATCCAACGGTATAGCAAGAGGTTCATCAACCATGCACTTCTTCAAATTCGAGACGTGAAACGTACTATGAACTCTACTCAACTGTTCTGGGAGTTCAAGTCGGTAGGCAACGGTTCCTACTTTGTCTATGATCTTAAAAGGTCCAATATAACGAGGGTTCATCTTTCCGCGTTTGCCAAAGCATATCACCCCTTTCCATGGTGACACTTTCAGCATGACCTTATCTCCTATTTGAAACTCAAGGGGTTTCCGTCTTACGTCGGCATAACTCTTTTGACGATCGCGGACAGCTTGGATACGGTTCTTGATTTGAACGATCTTCTCAGTCGTCTCGTGGATGATCTCTGGGCCAGTGAGCTGTCTATCTCCAACTTCAGCCTAGCAGATAAGTGATCGACACTTGCGCCTATACAACGCCTTAAATGGAGCAGCCTTAACGCTCGTATGGCAACTGTTGTTGTACGAAAATTCTACCAACGGTAAATGTCTATCCCAACCTTTTCCAAAGTCGAGTACACAGGCACGTAACATGTCCTTTAATGTTTGAATGGTTCTCTCACTCTGACCATCGGTCTGTGGATGGTAAGTTGTACTCATATCCAATCGAGTACCTAATGCCTTATTAAGAGTCTTCTAAAAATGTGAAGTAAACTTCCTATCACGATCAGAGATGATCGAAACTGGCACTCCATGCCTTGAGACTACTTCCTTCAAGTAATGTCTCGTCAACTTCTCTAACGTGTCATCTTCTCGCATAGGCAAGAAATGAGCAAACTTAGTGAGACGATCAACGATTACCCCAATCGTGTCTTTACCAGTTGCCGTCGTTGGCAATTTAGCCACAAAGTCCATCGTTATGTTCTCCCATTTCCATTGTAGGATTTTTGGTTGAACCAACAAACCAGACAGCTTCTGATATTCTATCTTAACGTTGGCACACGTTAAACACTTGCTAACATAGGTGGCAATTTATACTTTCATGTTGGGCCACCAATACAGCTTCTTAAGGTCTTGGTACATCTTATCTGATCCAGGATGGATGGAATACTTTGACTTATGAGACTTGTTAGGAATAATGTTTTCTTAACTTAGTACCGACAGTACAATAAGTTAGTACCGTTAGTTATACTTAGTACCGACAGTACAAAGTAGTTAGTACTGTTAGTTAGTTAGTACTGTTAGTAGTAAATTAGTTAGTACCGATGACAAGATATTTAAAAGATATTTAAAAGATATTTTTGAGATATTTGTCAGAAAGATATGTAAGCCTTTTAGGGTTATCCTTATCAAAAAAAAATGAACCCTAGGCATAGTTAGACACAAGAGTTCAATACAATGATATCGAATCTCACAGTTGTGTCCACAACAACTCTAACCGATCGACGTTGTCTCATGTTCAGCTCCTCGGTTCGAGAATGGTTTGCAAACTCTTATGATCATGAACACGACGCACTTTGTACCTGTACAGAATAGTGTCTCCACATCTTCAAAGAATAACCTATCTACACCCAAGCTCTAGGTGCATTTGTGTTATAGTATCTTCACATGAACCTTAAGTTGGCGGATGCGTAAGCATGACCTTCTCCTTTTAGCATCAAAACTGTACCCAGCCCTTTATGCGAAGCATCGCAATATACCACGAAGTTCTCACTTCCCTCGGGTAAAGCCAAAATTGGCGCACTACATAATTTTTGTTTCAACAACTGAAACACAGCCTCTGCCTTTTCTCCCCAATCAAATTTCATGCTTTTCTGAGTCAACTTCGTCATAGGCCTAGCAATTTTCGAGAAACCTTCGATAAATCGTCGGTAGTAACCAGCCAAACCTAGAAATTGACGAATCTCGAGTAGGTCTTGGGGTACCGCCCAAATCCATGATTGGACTCCAATCTTAGTAGGGATCACGAAAATAACCTTCACTGTCAATCACATGACCAAGAAATTGTACCTTCGACAGCCAAAATTCGCACTTTGAAAACCTAGCGTACAACTCCTCCTTCTTAAGTAACCTTAGAATTAACTTAAGGTGCCCTTCATGCTCCTTTCTGCTCTTGGAATAGATCAAAATATCATCGATGAACACGATCACTAATCTACCCAGATACGGTTTGCACACCCGATTTATCAAATCCATGAATAATGTCGGTGTGTTAGTCAAACCAAACGGAATTACTTGGAACTCGTAGTGACCATAGTGAGTCCTAAATGCAGTCTTGGGAATGTATTCCTCACGAACTCTGAGTTGGTGATAACCAGATCTCAGGTCGATTTTAGAGTAGTCTCTTGACCCTTGTAGTTGATCAAACAAGTCGTCGATTCTTGGAAGTAGGTATCAGTTCTTCACAGTAAGTTTGTTTAGTCACCCGGTATCGATACACAACCTAAAAAAAATAAAAAATAAAAAAAAAAAAGAAAAAAAAAAAAAAAGATCCAACTTTCTTTTTGACAAATAAGACCGTAGCACCCCAGGTGATGAATTGGTCTTAAAAATCCTCTGTCAGATAAAGTTTCTAAGCAAATAAGTGGATAACTCTTGCAGTTAGACTGGTCTAAATCGTACGGGGCTCATGCTACAGGTGCAGCACCAGGGACTAAGTCGATTTGAAATTCAACTTGTCGAGCAGGCGGTAGTCCAGGCAAGTCTTCTAGAAAGACTTTCAAAAGTTCCTATACGATTGGCACGTCCTCAAGCCGCTTCTCTTTTGACTGGTCCTCAGTCTTCTTGGATGTAACTTGCGCTAGATAAACTTGACATCCCTTCTGTATATACTTCTGGGTCTTTGTACACGATATGATGTTCAGCTTCGACTTAGTTCTGCCGTTATAATCGTCACCTCGGATTATCAACACTTCATCTCCATAAGGGATACGGACGACCTTCTCGTCACAAACGATCAACGCGTGGTATTTTGCCAACCAATTCATACCGATGATGATGTCAAAACTACCAAGTTCTACGGGCATTAGATCTATGTCGAATGAAAGACCTAATAATCCTAACGTACAATCTCTAAGAACAACATTTGTTTCTGAAATTCTTCCATCAGCAAGTTCAATAGCATAACTAGTGACTATAGTATGGTGCACATCAAGCAAGGCACTAAGGTAACAACAAAACTCCTATCGGCTCCCGAATCGAATAACATAGAAGCATAACAGTTATTGAGAAGGAACGTACCCGTAACAACGTTTGAATCGGGGTTTGCTCCTCCTCCTCTAATAGTGTAAGCCTTTGTCGTAGCTTCATTACTTCCAGTCTGGTTTTCAGTCTTGTTTCCATTCTTTTTTCTAGTCTTGTTTCCACGGTTCTGATTTCTCAACTTAGGACAATCTTTCCTAAAATGTCTTTTGCGTTTCCACACTCAATAATGAAAAAATAAGGGGGGGGGGGGTTGGGGGTTTTGAAATATGGGGGAAAAAAAATGGTAAAAAAAATATATTTTTAAATATATAAAAAAAAACAAACATACCTGCTGACTCCCAAACTGCTCTCTGAGTTTTGAGTAACTGTAGTCGTACAATCCCTGTTATATGACCGACTCACTATAGTTTCCACATCTCACGGTACACAACCCTGCATGGTGCAACTTGCACTTGTTGCAGTAGGGAAGAGATCCAACATACCCCTTTTTCTCATTGTTTCCAGCCATGTAAGCTCTTGCCACATTCTGGCCTCCAACATTTTATCGCTTGAAAACTAGTTGTTGCCCCCGATTGTCTCTCGGGTTGTTATCCAACCTTCTCTTGTTTTTAGCAACTTCTACATACCATTCAGCTTTTTGATCCATTAAGTTGTTGGCAATACGAATTGCATCTTGAAGTTTAGTAGGTTCAGCAGCGATTACATTTCCCTGAATATTGTTAGGAAAACCTACAATGAATCTCTCAACTTTGTCCTCCTTATTTGGGACCATTCTAGTATACAACAACACCAGCTCCTGAAATCTTTTGGTATAAGCGGTCAAGTTATTTCCTTCACAGCCAAGTTCCACAACTCGGTCTCCATCTTCTGGACCTCATTTCTTGGACAGTACACTTCTGTCATCAACTTTATAAATTCTGCCCAACTCATGGCATAGGCGGCCTCAATTCTAATTGTCCTCTTATGGGAGTTCCACCATGTCAATGCACCGTTTAGAAGCGTGCACGAAGCTTACTTCACTTTGTACCTCTCTAGACAGTTGCTAATGTAGAATACCGTTTCCATCTTCTCGAACCAACGAGTTAACCCAACAACTCCTTATGTCCCATTAAAGCTAAGTGGCTGGCACTTCAAGAAGTCTTGATATGTGCACTCTCGAGCAGGCACAAATCCTCCGAAGTTATAGCCATTTCCTCCTCCGTTCCCATTACCATTTCTGTTTCCTCCATTTCCATTCCCTCCATTTCCATTTCCTCCATTTCCATTTCCTCCATTTCTATTTCCTCCATTTCCATTTACTCCTCTTGACCACCCTCGTCTCTCATAAGGGGTTCAAGGTTCCTGGCAGTGGTACGAGATCCTAACGCTCCTGCCATTTGACGATCATTTTACTCGTTAAGTCCTTCACGTGTCCTTGATGCTCCAGATCGAGTGTTAGGCATTGTCCTACATCATAACAATACACAACACGATAAAATTCTATGGTGATACGAGGTGGTTAACGGGGTTCGAATAAAATAACAAGTATTATTATACAGAAATACAAAATCATAATAACTTTATGATAATGCCACAATTTAGTAATAATGCAATATGCAATAAGCAAAAGAAAATATCATTAAGATAAGAATATCGGACATAGAATGGTAACATTAGATTTTATATCATCAATACTAATGGTTACAACACGGTTCCAAAATATAGGATTTACAAATCCCTAATAACTAGCTACTACTAGGTGCTATAGGTCAACACTAAGATACTCCAGGAATAATCTGAAATGCCGAATCTGTCTCATCTCCCTCTGAACACACAACTCTCTACGCTGAGACCGGGCAACTCTCTGACTCGCAACATCCATCATGTCTCTAAGTCTCCTGTTATCCCGCTCCAGCTCTCCGATCCTCTCCAACATATCAGCACTCTGTTGTCCTGTCGCTACGATCCTGTGTCCCTGATCCCTCTGGACACTCTCAATAACCTGAACACGACGAACCAGAATCTCCTTAGTATGATCATGAAACCTCTTAACTAAATCTCCTAATGTCTCATACGTGACCTCTACAACTCCCTTCTGAGCAGGCTCATGGATATCATCAGCTACCACTGGGTGAGTAACTCTATCTACTCTAACCTTAACTGGGCCTCTCATACCCGTCTCAATCTCCTCTCGATCAATAGCCTCAACTACAACTCTAGCATCAACCCCTCTATCTCTAAGAGCATCCGCATAAGCGAAACACTCGTCAATCTCTGCATGTGACACACCCCGACAATGGCGGAAACTCGGGAATGCAACATAATGATCATCATAACACAAGATACAAAATAGAGAAAACCACATTACATAAACTCCAAGTGCTATGAAGACCATCAACCTTGAACAAACTCAAGTGATATCCCAATTCGCAACTAAAATCCACAATCTCTTACAATTATTCAAATGCCCACATAGGAGACCATAATCCAAACTTATTCCAAAACATCCGAAACTAAAATCAAACAATAAGCAAGCAAGACTTCAAATGAAATTCCACACGGGATACTTCTAAGTCTGCTATCAATCACCAAACTACTCTTCTTTCACTTCACCTGAAAATGATACTCGGAAACGTCAACAATAATGTTGGTGAGCTCGTAGGTTTGACCTTAAACCCAAAAGTTGTGCCAATATTTCAACAGTGGACAATAGTGCTATATGACAGTGAATATATGCAAACAACCTTAGCATCACCGCTAATCAATAATCATATGTCACTTACGCACCTAAAGGGCCTACCAGCTAGAGCACTAAAATTAGGGCAGGACCACACACAAACCTGGGTAGGCGTACCCATCCGCTCCAATAATTACACAAATACTAGGTAGGCGTACCCATCTGATCCAATAATATCACAAATACTGGGTAGGCGTACCCATCGGATCCAAACAATCAGACAACCCATAATATTCACATAGCAGTCATAAGCACATTTATTGTCTCAAAAACAAAACCACATTTCATACAGATCAATTCAAAACATTTCTAAACACATTTGAGTATCATTTTCCCCCAACGGAAAAACCAGTAAAAAGTGGGGCTACGAGAACTCACCTCAAGCAAGTCTTTAGCAACCAACTCTTAATCACACAAGCAAATGCAACGATGCCCGCACACGACCTAGTCCAGTTAATGTCCCAATTTAATCATCTAATTCCAAAAAAATCTCCACGTTTGATGCATAGAGTTTAGACGCGTTATACAATTACCCAAAATAGTTTTAGTGGTGTGATGGTTGACAACTTAACTTCACAATCATATCAATCTCATTCCCCGATAATACGTACTTATACTATTTAGATAAAATAGACAAGTAATATAAATAAATATTTATAATTAATAATTATAAATATATCTCGGCAAGTCCATTCGGTAAACCTTAGTCACTTCAAAATAATCATTATACGGTTGAAAATAAAACGTTTACTCATAATAAACACATTAGAGAAGTTTCGAGAAAAATTATATTTTTCGTCTTTTAGTGAATTTATTAAATAAAATAAAATAATTAAATAAGTATTTTTACATTTTAAAATCAAAAATCATGTTTTTAGGAAAATTTCTAAGTATAAACTTTTTACGAATTTTCGACATGACTCGTACGTTTACACAACGTTCCAAGGTTTCAAACCTTATTTTCATCAATTTTCACAAATTCGACACTTTTCGACAAAATTCCAAAATCTCAATCTTTAACGCTTACCAACGCTTTTTCTCCAAAATATCATTCAATATCTCTTCGTAATTACATTTCCACTTTCAAAAGTCCGTCAAAACTCTAATAACTACTAAATATCGCTTATTGGGTCTTAAGGCCCAACAAGGGTCTATTAGGACATTTATAAGTACAAATATAATTCAAGTCCAAAACTAAAGTCTATTTACATATATAAGTATATAATTATATATATAAATAATCCGGACCACAATAAGCCCTCCCATTAAGCCGCGACTTAAATAGACTTATTGGGCCGTGAGTCCATAAACTCCAAAATACGTATATTAAGCTTGAAAATAAGCTAATAAGCTATGTATCGCATTTGGTTACTACCATAAGCCTCAAAAATAGTCCACAACATACGCCATAACACAAAAATAATCAAAATCACTTTCCTAGTGATTTTGGGAAGTTGTTCGTGGCATATAAGCCCAAAATAAGCCAAGAAATAGCTTAAAAATAAACCCGAATAAGTTATACAAGCTACTATCAAAAATAAGCATTCTAGCATCATATATTATTCAACCATCATGACCACAACATCAAAACTACAAAAACCCTCTTTCTTTTTCTTATTACACGAACCAAACACCCCTTTTTCTTTCGTTTTGCTTCTAAAAATTAATTTTCACAACGATCAACTTGTACAACTAACATCTATGCATCAAAATAAACCCAAAAGGACAAACGAAATTTAAATTTGAAAACTTACAAGAAAATCTTCAAATTTGTAGATTTCGACACGAACCGGACAACCCAAACGTTGTTTAAATGAATACCCAAACACACCCGGAATATCACTTTCTCGATCAAAGTTGGAATTTTTATGGTGGATTGTTGTTGGTAGGTGACGGACATAGCAAACACACATACATACACACACACACACACACACACACACACTTATATGTGTTTTTTTAGATATTGAATGAAAAAGGTTTCTAGTGGAAGAATATATTTGTACACCCTTGGGACACATTAGCTAAATTAAGCCACCTTGTCCCTTAATCACCCATGACCGGCTATGGCATCCAAGGAGGCCTCGGGTCTTTCTTTTCGTGTCGGGATCACTTAAATACTCATAAAACTCAACCGTAAAATTTACCCAAAGTTAATTAGCATTTTTATTCACTTTAAATTACTTTTCCATTAACCTAGAGTATTCACACGACATATTTTCACTTTACACCCTTCAAAACTCATTTGGACATTAACGGACATGTCAGACTCGTTTTTTTCGGCATTTCTCAAAATTCACGGGTCAAACCACCCGAAATACAAATAACACAATAATACCTTCCAAAAAGGATTATTAATCACAATAAACCATAATTCACCACAATTCTCATAAAATCACCACCGTCAACACAGTTTAAAAATCTGAATAAACTGACAAAATTCACATAGTCAACGGACTATATATGAAATATTCAGAACACAAAAAGGACAAAGGTTACATGAGGTGTTTAGGCTAAACCGTATAGCTGCCAAGTCTGATGTGTTCCCCCTAGTTATTGACATGTGGACAACCGCCGAACACCGTTTCCTCTAGACGGGCAATTAGTTACAAGAGCTATTTGAGGGGCGATTTGTGTTGGGAGTTTGGTACTTAAGTTAGAAAAGAAGCATCAGATGTTACTTTTTTTTTGAACGGCAATTTTATTAGAAGACTTAGCAAGAAGCTAACTAATACATCGGAATTAAAGTAGGATTCTTGAGCCGATCATTCCAACTAAATAACACTTTACTCCTAGCCCGACACCAATGAAAAGATTTACAAGTAATATCGTCGAAAATCATTGCTTTGGACGAACGTTTGTCCCCAAAAATCTTGTTATTTCGGAAATTCCACAACGTCCACCACTCCACATAGAACACCCCTTCGAGCATACACTTGTGTTTAGGCGGCAACCTGACGTTTATCATCCAAGTCCTCCAGTCATTATAAGATTCGTAATCCATTTCAGGCACATCCCACCATCTCATAATTGAACGGGTAATTTGTTTGGCCAAATCACAAGCAAAAAATAGATGAGTGGCTGTTTCCACTCCCGAATCACAATTTCCACAAGATATACTATCAATATCAATACCTCGTCGCGAAATATTAAACCTCGTAGGTAAGGAGTTCGTCATAACCTTCCAAGCAAACGTATTCACCTTAATAGGCACTAAGTTCACCCATCTGGTCTGGTAATCACCCTTCGGGAGCATAGTAGTATCAATATAGCTTCTTACCGATGCCACCGAAAAATCACCTGAAGAATTCAACGTCCAAGTCCACCGGTCCTGCATAGGAATTAAAGAAATGTTTTGCACCAGATTAATTAGATCGTCAACTTGCATTTGTTCGACTCCTCCTCTTGGCATTCTTCTGAAAGATTGTGTTATAGAAGGTTGCGCCAATTTGCTTCCCACCGTAATATCTTTGCATTCTTCGAGCGCATAGAGGGGGGGGGTGGGGGGGGGGGGGATAGGGGTTTAGGTGGTTGGGGGGGGGGTATGGGGGGGGTTGGGGAGTTTTTTGGAGGGGGTTGGGGGGGGGGGGATAAGTATATTGGTGGGGAGGTGGGGGGGATAAGTTAAGAAGATTAATGGGGGGGGATTATTTGTAGGGGGGAAGGGGTATATTTGTGGGAATTATGGGTTTTGGTGGGTGTTGGGGGGGGAGGGTGGGATTTAGATGTGTAGGGGTTGGGTGTGGGGTGGATGGGGGTTTTTAATATTTGGGGGGGGTTAGTTTAATGAAATTGTATAGATGGGGGTGTTGGTTGTTGTGTTGTGTAGTGGTTGTAATTAGATAATGGTTGGGGGGGAAGTGATGGGGGAGAATTTAGGGTTTGGAATTTGATTATGTAGGGGGTATGGAGGGGTAGATGGGGTGTAAGGAGGAGTGTGAAGTGTGTGTATGTATTGGGTGTTTGGGGTATTGGGTTTTTGTTTTTGGATGGGTGGGAGAATGTGGGGGGGGTAATGTAGGGAAGGGGGGGGGATTGGATTATATAATGTGTATGGAAATGTGTTTATTAGGTAGGAGAAGGGGGGAGGGATGTGAGGTGGTGGATTAGTTATATAAATAGATGAATTAGATGGGGGTGGGGGTTGAAGGTGAGGGTATGATTATTGTGATTATATGTTTTGGGGGGTGGGGATTAAAAAAAAAAAATATATGATGGTAATGATAATGTGGGGGGGGGGTTGGTTAGGGGGGGATAAAAGAGTTTAAGGGTTATGAGGGTAATAATTATGATTAAACATATATAGGTGGTTATTTTATATATTTTGTCAAATAAAATATATGAAGGGTGTGAGGGGGGGATTGTAAATGATAAGTTTTAGATGATATTAGGGTATTTTATTTATTGGTAATGGTGGTGTTGTGGTATTTTTAGGGGGGGGGGGTATGTATGGGTTGTTGTTTTAGTATTGTTATTATTTGTAAGTGAGTTTAATATTGCATGGTTAGGTAGGTGGTTATTAAAAAGATATATGGTTAGTTTAGGTTGTTATTATAATTTATATTGGTAGTTTTAGTGGTGGTTATATTGATTTTTTATTTGAATTTAGAAAATGGGGGTTGATAATGTGGTAAGGATATTTAAATTTTGATAGATGGTTATTTTTGGGTTTAGGGTGTTATTTATTTATTATTTAATAATGTATTTTAGAGTAGTATTAATTTATGAAAGTGATATTTTGTAAGAGTTGATTTTGTAAAAGAGGTTAAGTTTAAGTGAGTTAGTGATATGGGATGTAATTTAGATTTATTGAAGGGGTATTGGGGGATAATAATATAATAATTATTGAGGGTTTATTTTTTTGTGTGATGTAATTATTAATGTTAATTTGTGGATTTGTAAGTTGTGTGGTAAATTGTTTTATTTTTTTGGTGGGTATTATTATGTTGAGTATATATAATGTTTTTATTGAATGAATTGGTTTAGGGGTATAGTATTTTTTTATTTAGGGGGTAGTGGGTATTGTTTATGTATGTTGAGGATATTGTGGTTTGTGATATTTATGGATTTATGGATAGGGTGTTAGAATGGTTGGAGATATGGTTGGGTTATGAGGTTGGTTGGGTTGGTGTGTGTTGGTTGGTGTGTTGTGGGGATTTTGGTTGTGTTTTTTTGGGTATGGGGGGTGGGGGGATTGGGGGGTGGATTGTGAGGGTGGGGGGTGGGGTGGGTTTAGGTGTTGTTGGAATTGAGGTGAATATTATTAGTTTGGTATGTGGGGGGGTTGAAGTTTTAGAGTTGTTGAATATAATAATAGTGAGTTTGTAATAGGATTTAATACGTTTGGTTGGGAATATTGAAGTATGTTGTTTGTTGGGGGGTTTAAGTGAGTGGGTAGGGATTAATGTGATTGTTGTTTTGTTGGGGGTGTTTGTGTGTTGTTGTGGAGATTGGTGAGGTGTTTTGGATTAGGTGTTGTGGGGTGGGGGGTTAATGGGGGTTGAGTAGTGAATTAGTGTGATTGGTTGTAGTGGTTGATTTGGTATGGGTTTTGTGGGGTTGGGTTGTTGGGTGGTTGTTGGGGTTGGTTTGGGTTGGTGGGGGGAGGGGGGTTTGGGGTGTTGGATTGGGGGTTTGAGTTTTTTTGTATGGTGTTTTTTGTTGTTTTGGGTTAGTGGTGTTTTGTGTGGGGGTTGGTTTTGTTGTGTTGTGTTGTTTTGTTTTTGTGTGGGGTGTTTGGGGGTTTTTATGTGTTTGGGTTTGTTTGGGTGTTGGGGTAGGGATTTTTGTTGTCGTTGTGTTGTTGATAGATTATTTGTTTTAGGGGGGGGGTTGGTTTTGGTTGTGTTTGTGGTTGTTATTGAGGGTTTTGGAATTTTGGTGGTTTTTGGGTGTTTTGGGGTTTGGGGGGTATTGGGGATGAATAAAGAGTTGGGTTGTTTTTGTGTGATTTGGGTAGGTAAGGAAGGTGGGGATAGTTAGGGATATGAGTGAAGTTAGGGGTTGTTGAGTTATGGGATGTAGGTGATGTTGTTAAGGTGTATTTAGTAGGGGTATGGTGATTTTTTTTATAGTTTTAGAGTTGTTTTATTTGATATGTTGATATATGTGTTTTGAAGTTATGGATTAAGTTTTAATTTGATAGTTGTAGTAATTGTTATAAGTGAATGTTTAGGGTTAGGTATGTTTTTAGGAATATTATTGGATTATAATTGTGATGGTTAAGATTATTAGTTATTGGAAAATTTTGTTTTTATATTGATTTTTTATTTTTGTGTTTGTGGTATTTAGGGGTGGATTGGGGTTTGTGAAATTGGAATTGGAGGGAGGTTTGGGAGTTGTGGGGGAATGTAATTAGATAAAGTGGAGTTGAAAGTAGGGTGGAATGGGGATAGATTGGTAGTTGGAGTGGATGTTAAGGGGTAGAGGGTGGGGTATTTAGTGAGTTGGTGGTGGGGGGGGGGGGAGATTTTGGATTTGGTTTAAGTGTTATATTAATGATTTGAATTTATATATTGATTTTTGGTTTTTGGGTAAAGAGGGGGAGGTGTGTGGGGGGGGGGGGAATATTGGTTATAATTTAGTTTGTGATGTATTGTGGATTGTAAGTTATTTTGTAAATTTAATGGATATTATATGGATTGGGGGGGGGTTGGTTGATGGGTGGGTTGTGGTTGGGTGGTTTTGGGTGATGTGTAATGAAGGTTATGGGGGGGGGGGGGGGGTGTGGTAGGTGTAGGGAAATGTTGAATGAGGGGGGGTAGGGGGGAAGTAGTGGGTGTGATAGAATAATGATTTATATATATAATCAATTTTTTATGGTTTTAATTGGTGGTACTAATATTATATTTAATAGTTGGTTTTTTTGGGTCTAATGTTATGATACTAATTTTTTACATGTTTAACAGAATGTATTTGGGGTTTTTGGTTGGGAATATTATTCATTTGAATTGTGGGTACACATGATTGGTTTTGATAGTAGTGGTATATTAATAAGGGGTTATTTAATATATAAGTATCTATGGATAGGATTAGGAGGGGGGGGGGATACATAGAAATATTATTTTGGGGGGGGTATGTTTTATATAACGTAAGTTTTGGGGTTAATCAAAGGTACCTTTTTGTTATTGATATTATTATTTTGTCGCACGCTAATATTTGAAATAACAAAGGCGTTGGAACTTACATATGCTATGTTAATCCTAGTTTTAGTATCTAATTATGTGTTGTTATGAGTAGTTAATAGTGTTCCAGGGGTGTTGTTAATTAATATAACTGATGGGTGTTTTTATGTATTCCTAGTCTTGTTTTTTACCTTTCTCACAGTTTTCTTATTAAAATATTTATGTTTACCAAACACATTTTCTGTAACTTCTTAAAATAATTGGGTTCAAAATGGTATTTTTTTCATTTTTGCAGTCTGCTTCCTTTATTTCCATTTTATTCAATCTCAAACAAGTGTTGTTATGTTTTTGTTGGTCTACAATTTTAAATTTTTCTATCTGTTATTGTGTTTTTTGTACATGCCTTATTTGTTTCCTATTTCATTTTAATATTGTTGACAAATTCTTACATATCTGTTCTTGTTCTGATTTTGTTTTTCAACTAAACACATTTTTATGTTTAGTCTCTATTACTACACAAGATCTATTACATCAAATATTATCCTAGCTGAGTGGCTGATAGTCTGCTACATACAGTATAATGCAGCACAAGGAGCCTTAACGTTGTTTCTAGGGACTGTATATGGTGTGTTGCACTGACCCGACATTATGGTCAACTATGGCAGAACATACTGAATTGTACTTTTTAAATCATCTTTAGCATGCCTTGAGATCATCTGATATAGCAGAAGGTATACAATGAGTTAAAAGAATGTCCACAGTTGTTGCTTTGGCTATCTTCGTTTGGAGCACCATTATCTGCACAATTCATGGTGAGTTGGTATTACTAGTTATTACTATTATTACTTATCAAACTTTATTTGTATTGGTTTTTTATTTTTTTTGGGTTTTTTATAAAATTATTTGGTTTTCTTAATCTCCAAACTTAAAAGTATATGCAGTTTGAAATAAGCCATCTCAAATACCCCTTTTAAATGGGGTTTTGAGTCACATATTTTTTTTTACCATAAATTTTTTTTTGGCACACCTGGTTTTATTATTTTTTTATTTTCCGTGCATCCGCATAATATGTTTAGGTGCCCATTCAAACCTTTTTAGCATACACTGTAACAATAATCAGTTTAAATGTGCAATCCCAAACACCCCTAAGTGTATAAATCTAATAGCGCATATTATAGGTTTCATATTCATATGACCTCTTTAATTTTATGCAGATAAAGTGATCGAGAATAGTTGCAGGGCCATAGACTTAACCTTCATCTCATTTTTGTTTGTGTGGGAATACTAGTGTGGGCATACACGTGCATTATGTTGGTATTAACTTAGCGTGTAGTGTTCTGTTTCTTTATCTAAATATATAAATTCTTCAACATATTTTTATAGGTATTGTTTGGTTTGTGGGTATGTTTGTAATATCATCGATTTGTTTAACAAGTACATTTTTTAATAATATATCTATATTAATCGTATATGGCTTTTTTTATATTTGTGTATTATAACCCTGTATAATCCAAAATCACACTTTTTAACACATAATTAATACACACGTTTTACCTTATTTACCTATACTTTATCGGGTCTTTTGGGTTTTTTGGTTATTTTGAAGTTTTTAAAAAAATAAAATTAACACGATATAAACACATTGCCCAAAAAATTATAAGTAAAACGGCGATACTACAACGACCCAGGATTACACACCTATTAGTGGTGTTGACTAATGTTTCATTGTCACTCACAAAAAATGGTCGTGGGTACTTGTGGTAATTGTGGGGGGTTGGTAGTACAATTTTGGGGGGTATATAATAGAAATAAAAAGGGGGGATTGTTAGCAAATAGATGTTTGGTTTGGGTTACCTTTTTGGATATTATTTGAAAAGTTGTTATTGCCCTTGTTGTGTGGGGTGCCTATCAGTTTAATTTTCATTAAAGTTTGAATTTGAAATGGTTTGTGTTGTGTTCATTTGGACACGTTGCCAACATGTGGTTTAGGTAACATTAAAAGGGTGTTTTGGTTTCTGTTATTCCAACACTTTAAGTTTTTTTCACTTGTGATGAGGATACTTAGTGTTGTGATGCTAAATTATTTTGTGTAATTTGACTGTAGAAATTTTGAAAAGAGTGTTATGAATTGTAGCAAGGTGGATTAATGAGGATAGGAGGGGGGGAAGTTGGGATATTAAAAACATTTGGAACAATAAATTTAAATTGTGGGTATAAATGGGGAATTTTGAAAAATGTATATAATGTGATGTTAAAAAAAACTAATTGGGGGATGGAAGTTTATATTTTATTTTGGGGATAATAAGTTATGGTGTATAGTTTGGATGTTTTATTGGGGGGGGGGGGTTTTTTTAATTTTAAATGGGGGGGGGGGGGGTAAGTTGTGTGGATGGGTGTGGGAAAGGGGGATAGTGGGTTAATTTTGTTTGGGTGTTTTAGGGGGTTTTTTTGTTTAGGGGGGGAGGGGGGGTGGGGGTGTTGGGGGGGGTGGGTGGGGGGGGGTTTGGGTGTTGTTGAAGGGGGGGGTTGGAGGTGGGGGGTTAGGGGGTGGTTTGGGGGGGGGTAAAGGATGGGGAGTTTGGGGGGACTTTTTGATGAGGAAAAGGAAGATGGAGTTGGGTGGGGGGGGTTTGGGGGGGGTGATTGGGTTTGTGGAGGGATTTGTAGATGGTTGGGGGGTTATGTGGGGTTGGGGTTGTTTTGAGTTGGTTAGGGGGGGGGTTTGGGGTAGGGGGTGGGTAGGTGGGTGGGTTGGGGGTGAAATATAATGTTTTGTTTGTAGAATTAAAAGGGTTGAAATGAGATGGGAGTGATAGGTTTATATTGATTTGGTTGTTGGGGAATGTGGTATATGTTTTTTTGAAGGTAAGAAGGGTTTTATAAGTGGGTGGGGGGATATTTTTTGTGAGAGAAGGGAAGAAAGAAGGATGAATTAGAGAATATATATATAAGAGGTGTGGGGGGGTTTGGGGGTGTTTTTGAGTTGTTGGTGTGTGGGGTTGGAGTGGAGAGTTTTTATTGTTTATTATGTTTTGGTTGTAATTTAGTGGAGATAGTTTAATTTTTTATGATTTTATTTTGAGTTTATATATTTAAGCTTAGTTTCATTTTGGGTTTATTTTGAGATTAGAGTTAGTTGTAAAATTATCTAGAGAAAATAGATTTTTGGAAACGATTTGTATTTAATTGGGTGTTTGTTATGGGGGGTGAATTTTTATATTTGGAGGTTTTTTTGTTGTTTTGTGGGATATGTTTGGTGTTGGGTATTGGATATGGAATTTTGTTTGTTATTTATATGTATTTGTTTTTATTAGTAGATTTTATTTATTTTTGGGATTATTTTTTATATGTTATGGGATGTTTGGGGGATTTTATGAAATTTTTTGGAAAATATTAATAGTTGTTTGGTGTTTTGTAGTTTTTTTGTTTGAGTATTTGTATTGTAGTTTTGTTTTTTGGTAGTATTAAATAATGAGTTTATTTGATTTTTTTGATGTGTTTATAGAGTATTAGAAAGATTTTTGATGATTTTATCACGCACAAATAAGTATATTTAATCGTTGATTAATGGAGGGACTTATTGGTCCAGATGATTTTTACTACTTATGAGTGATGCTTATATATGTAAATGTCATTGGTTTTGGTATTTGGTTAGTATTTGGGTGGAAGGTGTTTTTTTTGGGTGGAGTAATGGGTTTAATTTTTTTTGTTAGTAAAATTTAATAAAATAAGTAAGTGTTGTTTTTTTTTACAATTATATATTGATATGTGTTTGGGGGGGTGTGTAACTTTTTTGGTGGGTGTGGGGGGTGTTATATGTTTATATATGTGGTTATATTTGAGAAAGTTTTGTACATGATTTTAGGAATATATTTTTTATAATTTTTTGTTAGATTTTGAATTTTTGTCGAATTGTAGTATTATATAAGGGTTGTAAATAGGTTTGTTTAATGTTTAAGTGGTTAAGTTAGGGATTGAATTTGTTTGTTTTTGTGTTAAATTATATTTGTTTAATTAAATATATGAATTTGGATTTTAAATAATATAATATTATTTAATTATTTTTGTTATTTTATTTAATTCAAGAAAAGATGTGAAAATGTAAATGTTCAAAAATTCTCTAATGTGTTTATTATAGTATAAATTGGGGGTTTTTTTTCAATTTCAACAATATTAATGATTATTTTTGAGGTAATAAGGTTACCAGAATGGACTTATTATTACCGGAGATATTTTATAATTTTTAATAAAAATATTACGTATATTACTTATCTATTTTCGAGTTAATAGTAAAAGTAAGTGTTATTAAGTAATTGGATTGATATGATTGTCGGATATTCTTCAACACTAATTTGTTATGATAATTGTACAAAGCGTCTAAACTCTATGCATCAAACGTAAAGATTGTTTGGGGGGAATGAATGAAATTAAATTGGGACATTAACTGGACTAGTCGTTTGTGCTTTGTGTTGGTTGTTCAATTTTTTTAATTTTTTTGTTATTTTTTGTTTTATAATAATTGGGGTTGCTAAAGACTTGCTTGAGGTAGTTCTCGTAGCCCATTTTTACTGTTTTTTCCGTTGTGGGAAATATGATACAGGCTATGTGCTTCTTTTATACTTGTTATAGTGTAAAATATCTATCCAAAGTGTGTTTGTTTGCATATGCGTGTCATTCCCTTTGTACATCTTGACCAATGAGAGGCTTTGGTAAAGTTTTGCTTTGCTAAGGTGGTGCTTGGTACTCGAATCTTTATTCCACGATATTAATTGAATTTTACCCTTTGTCTTTGATGCAAGGTAAAAAAGAGATGAAGATGAATAGTAACAACGAAATTTCTCGCGCCCTTTTCTTCTTTTTATAACGTTGTTTGACCCGGGGGTTTAGATGGGTAACCTGGGCTCGGGTAAAAGGGAAATGGGCTATGGTTTTATTAAAAGGGTTGGGCTGGTTAAGGGGTTTAAGGGATATAAAGGGTTAACGACCATTAGTCCCTTAATGGTTAAGGACTAACGGTGTTAGGGTTTTTGGGACTTTTTGTGAATTTGGATTTAACAATAAGGCTCTTTTGGGTATTTTGAGGGTTTTGGCATTTTGTGAATTGACCATTGTTGACCATGGGTTGACTTTTGATGACCTTTGCTAGAAAACTTCCGACTCTTGTGCACTCTATCCGTTCCTGTGTTCGTGTTTGTCCGGTTTTGACCGTTTTCTTGTAATTTTTGCAATATCCGTACCTATACATTCACAAACAACAAAATATACAAATACAAGCATATTTTTGCACATTTTGTTCATTTTAAGGCAATTTTTGGTATAAAAAGGATATGTGATTTCTCACATATCAATAATCTTGGCTCTAGATACCAATCTGTAACACCCCCAAAATACGGGTTGCAGCGGAATATTAAATATTCAAAGGCGTTACTTCATAGATCAATAGCACAAGATATGAGAACGACCACTAAACGTGTCGTTTTAAAAAGATACATTATATTAACAAAATACTTGTTCATTACATAATCTCATGGCTTCAAATTGTTCGACAATATAAGTAAAGATTTCGGTTTATAACAAATGTTCCCAAAATGTAATACGACCCAAATCTTTAGTATTGACTCTCTCCAAAAAGTGACCCCTAATGTATCTAGGCACCTCGTGCCTTATTGAACTGAGAAAAATATGCTTAAAACGTCAACATAAAGTTGGTGAATTCATAGGTTTATGTAAATCAATTGTAGGACCGCAAGATTTCTAAGTGTATGATTAAGCAACAGATGCAAACATCATAAAAAGTAATTACGTTTTCCTAAGCTCATGACACTGAAGCTCGACATGTATGAATGCAATAAATTGCCAACATTTGCCCGTGAATGATGTTCTAACCCGCAACATCCCAAATCTGACATGGTATACATTTGTTGTCCGGCAAACCGGCACAGTGAGCGCTACTCACCCAAACGGGGATGTCAATCCCAAATAGATCTATTTATAACACTCGTGCTTACAATCTAGTAATTGACAGTTCATGATAAAGGGCTCAGTGGGTTATCGCTACTTAGGCAAAACACGTAATCATTGTATAAAATGTACATTGCGTCCAATTTGTAAAACCAAGCATGTTCTCACCCCAAAGATGTAAAACATTTAAATAATTGTAAAGCATGGTGCTATAAACTCACTTTAGTAGGTAGTCCCTTGTGAATGATAAATATATCCAACTATGGCAATGAATTACACCGTCAAATACCTAAGTAAATACGGCCAATCTTAGTCTACAAGTTTAGGCTAACGACTTAATGTATAAACTACAATAAATTGCTAGTTTATATATACTGTTATCACTTGTGTGGTGGTGCACATGTTTATTGTATTTGTCTTTACTTGTTGGCTCTTGGGAAGGTATACGATTACACACGTTCAAGTATATGTATAAACGTTATTAATAAATATACATATTTATTAAGTCGTGTTTTAATTTGTATAATATCCGATAAATATTATAACTTGTCCGATTCGTTAAGTGTTTATTAAAATCACTTTCGTCCATACAATACCCTTAGGTTTTCTATATTTACAAAAACAGTCCCTATGTTTATGAAAATATAATATTTACATTTTAAACCCTTAAGTTTCCACATTCACACCTTTAGTCCTTCAACTTTACAAAAATTTCACCTTAGGTCCTTATACTTTCAAAACAGCCCTTTAAGTTTTAGAAGTGACAAAACAGTCCCTAAAACTTTATAAATCCAGTTTTGACAGTTTTAACCCTTAAGTTTGCAATTTAACACTTTTAGTCCCTTAACTTGTAAAAATCGCATTTTAAGCCCAATTAAGATTTGAAAAGTGGTAAAAGGTTTCATTGGGCTCCAATAAGCTACATATGCTGTGGTAGCTTATAAATAAGCTCAGATGAGCTTATTTTAGCTTATTGGGCCCGTTAAGGTCCATTAAACAAATTTAGGGTCCAATTAAGATTTTAAAAGCACCTAAGCACTCATTTGGCTTATATAAGTTTATGTGAAACTCTTAAGCTGAAAGAAATAAGCTCGGTGAGCTTATTTGAGCTTATTGGGCTCGTTAGCCCAATAACCTTAACCCAAAATGTTTCAAAGGGTCCATTAAGGTTTTATAACATGATCCAACTTATTTCCTAGTCTTAATAAGCACTGTTAAGCTGTTTTTATTGTTCGGCTTATTTATAAGCCAATAAGCTTCGTTAATGGGCTTTTAGGGCCCATTAAGAGCTCGTTAAGGTTTATTAAGCAAATTAGAGGCCCAATAAGGATTCTAAAAACACATAAGCTCTCATTAAGCTCATTTAAGCTTAATGAAACTGTTAATGCTGAAAAATAAGCTCGGGTGAGCTTATTTGAGCTTGTTGGGCTCGTTAGCCCCATAACTTTAACCCGAAAGGTTTCAAAGGTCCATACAAGTTTTTAATAAGCTCGACAAACCGTATAAGCTCACAATAAGTTGTTTTGGCTTATTCAGTCCGTATTGGCCTTGTTATGGGCTGTTAAGCCCGTTAGTGGCCCGATAAGGTTTCTCATGCACGTTATTTTCCCCAACGAGCTCAAGAAGCCTTATAAGCCTTCGATAAGCTCAAGTGAGCTTATTAATAAGCTGTGGGCCCCAACTAACGGACTGTTGGGCCCATTAACGTCCGTTAATGGACTGTTGGGTCCAACAAGGTCCGTTAGTGGCCCATTAAGCCTATTAGTGATATAAATGGCTCGTTAGGACTACTAGCACCAAAACAAGTTCGTTTAGCTTACCTATGAGTCGAGTTTATCACATGCAATCGTCCTATTAGTTAGTATACTCTTCCCAAGCCACGCCATTATGTTTTTCGTGAAATGTTTACGTGTGGTTTTCGTGTATTTCGTACATACGAGTTAGTGATCATATAGGTTTCCCTTTCTTGTAATTAAATGAAAACGTTTAATGCCCTAGTTCATTTTTAAATCACGTTTTACATCTCTTAACACCCCACAAGTGATAATATGTATGTGTATATGCGTATAACATGCATGCTTTGCATTTAGCATGCATAAGCTCACGTTAGTTTGTTATCTACAAACTAACGTGACCAAATCGACTAGAAATCAAAGAAAACAATTATGATACGAATGAGTATAAGCTTAGTACGCGACTTACAATAGTCCTAGTGATCGGTTTCGAGTTGGACGTGTAGAAATAAGTAGAAACAACCCGAATGGAATGACAACCCAAATTTCGTGCTTAACCTTGCTCCTAAAACCCTATCCTTCACTTGAATGCTCCTTATATGTTCTTGCTAGTGACCTTAGGGCTTCGTTTTAAGTAGTGGGGTCGAATTTATGTTTGAGTTGGGTCGGCTGTGATGAATTCGATACCAAAGGAGAAATCAAGGGTGGTTTTGCTTTGAGAGAGTGTTTGAGAGTTGTAAGAGAATGTCAAGTGTCAAGTAGGAGTGGTTTATATAGGCTTAAGAATTTAGTTAGCTCACTTAGTTCTTGTCTAAGCCAAACCGTGCCCTATTAGTGGTTTTATGGTTTCTAGTTAGTTCAAATGGTTTTGCTAATACCTCTCCAAGTACACCTCTTAATTACATGATCATGGTACAAGATTTCTTAAGATTTAGAAATCTTATGGTTTGTGTGGGTGATTGTTTGGCCGCGGGTATCAAAGGGAAAAAAGAGGGATCCAAAGTGGTTAATATCCTTTGTGTATTAAGCTAAGTGGAGACATTAAGGACACTTTTTAATTAATCCTGGGTTGTACACAACTTAGGAAAATTTCTAGTTGTGTATGTATGTGAGACGTGTAACTTATGGGTTTTTGGCTTACCTATTTTTGGCCAAGTGACATATTAACACAAGAAATTATTAACCTTTGTGTTTAAGAATTGAAAGTGGTTATTGGTTTGAGTCTAGGTAAGTCTAGGTATTTCTGGAGTGTGTCTGAACGTATTTTATTGTAAAACGTAAGCCTTTCACGCGACCAATAAAAATAAAATGCGCAAAGTCAATAATTATCTTCCTAATAATTACATAACACTTGCTTGACGTAAACCTTAATTTATTTGGTGACCGTTTACGTTGACTGATTATTTCTAGTCTACGCGATTTAGCTTAAAAGTTAAATTAAAAGTAAACGTGTATCGGACTAAAGTAAATAGTGAAGAATAATGGGAGTCATAAAATGACCTGAAATTGAGAAATGTTACATAACGAACGTTATACCATATCGGAGCACGGCTGGATTGGTGTCTACAGGGCCAACAACTACATACTCATGAACTCTTACCGTGCCTTGAATAAAGTGGCATACATATAAGTCTACGTCGCAGTTTCATGAACTTAGGGGTGCAATCATAATCACACATGGTGACTATTGTATTAGATACAATGGTCATGCATACTTTATAAACGCTTTGGTCCAACTATATTTAACTTTTTGTGACTATTATATGGGATACAATAGTCATACACATCTTTGATTCCAACTTTTACACTTACATTTTTATGACTATTATAAGGATTGAAATGGTCATACACGCTTTACAAATCTTGATTTCAACATTCATACATACATTTTTGTGACTATCATAAGGGTTGAAAATGTCATACATACTTTACAAAACTCGAATTCCAACATTTTAACAAACGCATTTGTGTGGTTTGTGTTTATACGCATTTTAAGAAAACCTATATATTTAAGTTTATGCGTTGCAAGTCTTGTATGGGCGGGACTTGTAACACAGTAAGTTTACATATATATAGTTTTGTGATACACATTTATACTTACAAAAACCTATGAACTCACCAACTTTATGTTGACACTTTTAAGCATGTTTTTCTCAGGTGAATTAGATGCTTGGCTTACTTGATGTGCATTGGAGTCTAAACATTACAAGATTACTTTTCAAACGACACACTTAGAGGTCGTTCTCTCACATCTTGTGCAAATGTACTCATGAAGTAACGCCCTCAAACAATATTCCGCTGCGACCCATTTTGAGGGTGTTACAACTTTGATGTAGCAGAAAGAATATAATTATATATGTAAATGTTTAAATAAAATAGACGTTATTTATTTTAAATCGGGTTAATTACTAAATATAAAACTAATATTATACTTTTAAACTTTGTGAAAGTTAAAAAAATGACATACGGAGTAATATATTATATGTGGTTGAGAGAGTTACACACTATCAAGATTAAAACAAGAGTCAATTCTTAAAATGCCCCACCATGAAACTAGTTTGCTATTATGCCCAAAAAAACCACTTCTTTAAATGCCTCATGCGACTTATGCGACTATTGATAAATGTCTTACTTAATCAATCATTGGAACTACATGTGTATAAGAAGAAGTACAATTGTGTAAGATTTACTTTTTATGCGACTTATAATGTACTATTTATGTGACATTTACTTTTTCTGTCTTTTTTGTATTATTTATTTATTTTTTTCACAAAAGTCAAAAAACTATAAGTCGCATAAATAGTAAATCAGCAGTCGTATAAAAAGTACACCTTAAACATGTGCCACTTAGACTATTATACCTTTAATCATTGGATAAAGGGGACATTTGTCAATATATTGTTGAAGTCGCATAAGTAGCAAAAGTCGTATAAGAAATTTTGAGAAGTGAAATTTTCTTAGCATCCTAGCACTCAAGTTTCATCCATGAGGCATTTCAAAAATTGGTCTTTAACACAATAATGACTTGCATTTGTTGTGATACATCTTAAAGTCAACAATGTAAGAGAAATGTTAGAAATCTTAGAGGGTGTTTGGGAGTGCGTTATGGACCCCAATTATTTGATTATTGCGTTTACAAAACGCAAAAAATCAGTTTCGAGTGTTTGGCAAAAAGAAATCAAGAATCAATTATTCACGTTTTGGAGCTCTCAAAACGCAGGTTTGCAAAAGCAGCTACCTACCTGCTGTTATGAAACGTGATTTTCTTTTTCTGCTTAAATTACACAGTTACCTTTGCAAATGGGTTTCTTGATTCATACGAGTCACCTTGCATATATCTTTCAAGAGGATATAAAAACTTCACAACTCATCGCATGAGCCGTTGTCATCGTTGTTGACTAGTTTTTACTTAAAGCGTCATTCTTTTAAGTAGAAAGCGGCTAAATGAAAGAGATGAACATGATGTAAAACCTAAAATATAGAAGTAAATATATATATATATAATATATATATATATAATTTTCTATTTATTTATTTATCATATTATATTGATTATATATAATATATTATTATATAGTTATATATATATATATATATATATAAACTGTATCATTAAAGGCCTATTTTTTTGCAAGCCCAGCGTAAATATAAGTTTACACCAAGTATGTTTAAAAAAGGCCCATTGACAATAACACTACTATCTTTATAAAAAGCTTCGAAAATGACAGAGTGCATAATAATATAAAGGAAAAATGTGTTTGTTTTATATGATTATCATAGTTAAAACAGTCAACTTTACATAATTATATGTAATATAACAATGTCTATTTTAGTCATTTAACATGTTTCACTATAAAATAATGTGATTTTCCAAACACTTAAAAAACTGATTATCTTATTATTGCGATATCAAACAGCATACTCAAATCCAAACACTATATTTCAAAATCACGTTTTGTAAAAGCTGATTATATCTGATTATCCGTTTTCAAAACGCATAATCAATTTTCAATAAGCAATCCCAAACACCCCCTTAGAGGTCTTGGTGGCTTTTGTGAAAACCCATCAATATGGGCATCCAGTGTTGTTGCATAACCCAATTACTGAAACTAAACAATTTGTTTTTCCTTGAAACCATTCCTCAACGCCAAGTATCCCATAACAAACGGACCCTAAATGACACTCCACACCTCTCTCGAAGTCTTCTTCGTGCCAAGGGACAACGTCATGCCAATCATATTTTTTAATGTGTGTTTGGGCGTGTATGCGTGTGCTTTGGTGTTTTCATATTTCAATATTATGAGTGCGGGCGTAAAATATTTAATCTCAGCGTCGTCGTGTTGATATGGAGTGGGTAACATCAATTTTCAGTCTCACCATACCTAGAGCTAACTAATAATAACTAATATAAATTTGAAATTAATATTGTAGTTAATTTGGCAAGTAAATTCATTTGATTGTTTATCCGCTTTTGAATTTATATAACACGAGGCATGCAGACCCGTGCGATGCACACGGGTTGTAGCAGCTTGCTTTTCGCATGATGCACGTATAATGGATACTTGCTAAATGATTTTGGAAATGTTGATACCTTGGTATGATGGGTTATTGCCAAGGTAACAGTATGCCGGTATTCGAGATTGATGTGAAGGGGTGCTCATTGTATGAAGCGGTCGTTTGGGTATCGATAGCTTAGTTGGCTATGGTAAATTGTATCTTGTGTATTAGATACATGTTATTGCTAATTATGTATGTAATCGGTTTCCCACTTTTTCTCTGCTTAAAATCTTGGTTTTACTCAAACTTGCAGACAGTATGAAGTAGATACTGTGTGGTGTTCACTATGAAGGAAACTAAGATTCCAAAATCCTCTTATCTTAAAGTTATCCATCTCGAGTTTTCTTTATAAATTATTATGTTTGAAATGACTATGAACGTGCATCTAGTCTGGCAACACTCTCGATGTATTTATTTGATTCGTTGAGATGCTAGGTGAGTGCTCTTTATTCTGCTACGCTCAATTTTGGAAAAGCATCATCTGCAGATATCATCTGCCATTACTACACAACGAACTTTGACTATATTTGACCATTTTTACAGCTAAAGTTTTCGTCATACAAAATATAACCTCGGACTGCTTCTGAGAGCTTGTAACAATCGACAAATTAATAAGCAAACAAAAACAGTCTCAAAGTTTTAATGCACGTTAAAAAGGAAGATGTCGTAAAAACTTGAGATTGTATATAAATTCGACCATAAAATATATGTTGTTAACATCAACAGTTCTAAACATGTACTTCGATACCTATACAACTTCTCAAAACTATATTCCTTTAGAAAGGCACTACTCCAAATTTTAAGATCCAACCCGGAGTTTGATCGAGCAGACAACAAAATATCTGACATAATATAGCTGCTAACATGTGCCATCTCGAAACAGCCGTCTTTATGCATAAAACCATCTGCAAGAACATTAACTATCACACTGATGACCATATCCTTTAAATATTTGAACATATTAGAATATTAGAAACACTGTGTTATGGTATGTAAAAGATTATATATCTAAGCTATACCACTATAAGCAACCATAGAATCATAAAAAGCAATTTTATATTTATCATCTACTTCGGAATAAGTACTCTCATTTTTGAATAAAAATTAATGGATGTTTCCTAAACTTGCCCATTAATGATACTGGTATAATAAGATAATTAGTGGTGAAGGTAAGAATGAATCAAACGCACTTGCACAGAAAAAGCGGTTTCGGTTTGTCACTGGTCTGTGCACGACTTTGCATTGGTCTTTCTTTAGAGCCTGGATATCCTTGAGGACATGAGAAACAATACAATCCAGCCTCGCAATCTCCGTACACCAACAAAACAATACAAAAAAAGACATATTAATAGACGATCCATCAGTTCATTTTTGCAAAATACTAACCGGCACATGTGATCATCAGCACGTAATGACAATATGTGAAAGCTGACGTGAGAACTAACTAACTCATCTACATACGTGAGTTAAGCTATAATTATAATCTTCTTACATGAGATATACTATTACGTACACTTTTATTTTACCTTCATATAGATATGAGATTCCCAATCTTGATCAAAGGCACACATAGTAAAAGCTCAACAAATTTAAACTTCCAAATCTGTCCTGTGTTGAAATGCTTTATATGTTTTTTAAAGATTGAAATACTATATAATGTTAACATCTCATACAATCAAACTGAAAAAGTCTCACTACTATACCATATACTAAAATAGTGATATACCTTATTCATTAGCATCAGCATTTTCTGGATCTTCATCTGATTCTGAACACGAAGGGCATCAATATTTACCATCATCATAATCCCTCTGATCTCCGGCTGGTGACATTTAGAAATCGTCTTCTTCTATTTCACCATCCTTTTTTTCAGAATCCCTAATCTCAGAGACGATCTTAATAATCAATCCAAACAACCTAAAAAGTATATAAGCAGGTGGTTATGTTCTTATATGTAGAAAGTGCAACACTTATCTTAATAAACAATCTAAATAACCTCTAATCTATTAACCAATTCAGATAGCCTTTAATGAGTTATTTAAAAAAATAAATTTACTCTTGCAAGGGGCTTGTCAGGCAGTAACTTCGCTCGGTCTTTCTATTATTTTCTTTGGTCTTTGTTTGCTTACAGATCAAATTAAAAGGAGTCCAGAAAAAGGGAAGAAAGAATCAAGACAAAAATGGTGTTATGGCAAGTATAGATATTTTAGAAACAAACTTTTTACTATGGTCTGCTGTCCGAATTATACTTTAGAATTATTATCGCGACAGAGACCATCGCCGTAGCTGAGTTTGCGAAAGCTCTGTATAGAAGTTTATACGATAAGTAAATGTAACGATTAAAAGAAGTATAACATAATGACCTTTGAAAGAGAAGAAACCATGGATAAATTTTGAGACACATGGGTGGTCTGGTTGTTGTTTTTCTTTCAAAAAATGGTTGTTTGGTTTGTAGCTTTGTTGTCAAAATGGGTATTTCGTCACCTTCTTTTCCTGTCAAAATGGGTATACGGTTTGCTATCAAAATAGTTGTATGGTTTGCTGTAAAAATGGTTGTTTGACTGCTGATTTTCTGTTAAAAAGGGCTCTTTGGCATGTTGTGAAAATGGGTGTTTGGTTGCTGATTTTTCTGTCAAAAAAGGGTTGTTTGGTTTGCTGTCAAAATTGGGTGTTTGTTTACTGTTTTTGGGGTAAAAATGGGCTTGTTTGTGTGCGTTTTTTCTTTCAAAAAGTGTTGGTTGGTTTGCTGTAATAATGGGTGTCTGTTTAGATACCGAAGCTGTTCATAGAACACCATAAAAGCATGCTTCAAATTACCTAATGCTTCTGTGAGTTCTTTTTATTGTGACCTGCAAACACAAAAATATTGGTTACTATGCTTTGCAAAGAACAATTATACAAATTACCAAAAGCGTTCGACTACTACTCGAGCTAAGCAGGTATATCGAACATGTGACTATTGATGTGCCATTGGACTGTCATGCAATTTCCGCCAGTTTCTTCACGTATTCCTTGTAGTACCCATGCTGATTGATCATCAAACTTGTACCCTGCATCCGTTTTTCAGCAATTTTGCGTATGAGTTTGAGAACACATCAGTATCTAAGCCGACTCAAGCCGTTTAAACATACTTAAACTGCTCTTGTTACCCAAACCCAAGGTATTTCATTGTTTAACCGACCCATTATATAATGTCATGGTAAATGATCTAATCTAATTTCATATAACTGATTTGAACCTTTATACTATTGATTTTCTACAACAACTTAACTCAAAGGTATGGTGACAAAGTATTACTGGATGCAAATAATAAGCGAAACCAAAGCAAAAATGAGAAAGCAACAAATCTAAACGTGTGCGGAAATAGGCTCAAATATGCATACCTGCTATCTCTGAAATGTGTAGACACTCAAATAAGTTATTAGACGGACCATCAGCGCCAATATTCTTTCTTTGTCATCCGAAGAGGATTTACCATCAACCTATCAGTAAAAAAGAACTTTTTATCAGGTTTCCGAAATAATCTTCGTTATTCATTATCGGCGAAGATAAAATATTTAGCCATTATTGAATCAATTTGAAAATTACAAAACTATTAAAAAGCACCAAACTTACTATAGAAGCCAGATAATTTGCATTCATGTATACACTAACGGAGTAAAAAAAGATAAATTTCAATAGTTTGTGAGGAAGAATCAATTATTATGTTTTCGTTATAAAGTACTTATACAACGGTTTTCCTTCTTTCATTATGTAGAACCATTTATTCTAATTGGTTCATAGTTTATAGTGCCACAAAAACTTTCTAAAATCATACTACATTGGTATGTGCTTAATTACACATACCATTTTCCATTAAAATCGGACTTAAAAGACTAAAAACGTACCAAAATACATCGTATTTGTATGTTTTGCATTTGTATTGTGCAGGAACGGATATTCAAGAGCAGGACCAAAAAGAAAGCCAAAACCAAACAAAACCAAGCACGGAATGGAAATGACAAAGTCAAAGGTCAACCAAGTGAAGAAAATACAACTTGAGGGACTAAAAATTACCAAACCTCAAGTTGTATTACAAGAATTAAAAGACAAGGGTCAAAATTGCAAACCGGGCAAAGATTGCATTCAAGTTATATAACTTGAGGGGACAAAACTGCCTACTTACCCAAAAGCCTTCTTTCCCGCCCCAACAAAACCCAGTTACAACTTGGATGTCGTCCCATACCTTCTACCCTGCAAAACCACTCGACACCCTAGCCAAAATCATTTCAACCACCCTACTATTTCCCCCCAGCTGTATAAGTGCCATGTTGGCAATCCCACACCATTCCCAAGTATTTTCAATGGCTGAGATTGACTCCAAAGAAGCACAAAAGAAATTGAAGGCTGGGATTTGCTTGAGAATCACCTCACACAACAAGCACACTTAGTTTTTGCTCTCACAAAAGAAGCACAAGCTGCAAGTCCAAGAGATGAAGACTTCGGCTATAAATAGAGCCTTTTGTAAGCCTTTGAGGCATCTTAGTTTTCAACTAGTTAGTTTTTAATTTTTAATATAACTTAGCTTATTTTCAGTTCTTGTAAAAACTCATTTACAACGTTTACTTTCAGCTTTGTAACACTTTCAAGTTTTTATGCAAATTTGAAGTTTTAAATCAATTTACAATCCCAAGTGATAAGTTTCTTCATTGTGCTGTTTTGT
>BQNB010014761.1:71689-74513 GCA_026074375.1 Tanacetum coccineum | reverse complement strand
TTGACAAAAGTCTGACCAATGGAAAAAATTCGCCATGGGTTGGCAAGGCCCTAAGGTCTGACCAGAGAGGTCAAGCCAAATGTACGTGTTCTAGTTGTGGCTGGCATAGACTTAAAATTTCATATAAGGGTATTCACATAAATGTGACCAAATTTGTGTACAAGAAGCATGCAAAACAACTTGTAGCACAAAGTTAAGAAAACATTTTGTTAACCTTTTTTGGTATAGACATCATTTTATCAAATGTTCACGGTAGCTTCATTTTGGACGCACAAAGAAGCGAAGAAACAGGTCAGCGCGAAGCGTATTAAAAACCTGACTTCATTTAGGGAATCTTACTTCTATCCGCCTTAAACTTCTCTTGTAGTTTGTCCATAATGGGTGAGCCGTACTTCCAATTGACTAATGATGCTATTTGTATGTTAAGAAACCCCTTTTGTTAACATTAGTTTTATTGTTGCCAATATGGTGGGATTACAAATTGATCATACCCTATATTGTACTCCTACTTGGTCCGAAAACACAAGTAATTCCAATAATTCCCTCATATGCCGAAGCATGTAGTGGGGCGAGAGAAAATTAAAGTCAATTCAATCCCATATTGCGCATGTAAAACTAAAGCTTCACAAGAAATCAAATTTCATAGTTTAATGTCCGTATTAATTTGTCCAAAAACCTTAGTTTCGCAAATAACACATAACAACTGGTCACAATAAGTATGCTTATGTGTGTAATATTAGACATGTTCAATCTAAATTTCTTAATAAGTATAAGTCCGTTTTAGAGTTTCATAAAGTCCATTTGCAAATATTGAGCAATCACATGGCATATCACATATAAGCAATTAAAACAGGTAGAAAATTGGAGTAGAATTGAAGACAGGCTCTTATATTGAAAGCAGTAAATCATATAATGCATCGAGTTCTCAAAGAGTATTCCCAAAATAGAACTAAAGGGACTTTGACTAGGTTTCTCTAAAGTTACTTAGTCCCGCATCCTTTCATATAGATGATTTGCTTGGTCTTAAGGGCCAAGACTTAAACAATAATAGAATAACATGGCAGGCCTTGAATTAATTTTATTTTAATCTATTCCTCTTTTTTCAAAGTCACTTTAGAATTGATTCTAGGTGTTTATTCAATATTCTATAGGCAAGACTTGCATATCACCGTGGCAAAATTTTCTATATTAAAACAATAAATAAATCAAGTTTTCATGCAGCCTTTAACTATACATGTTTAATTATGTTTTGTGGTAACCTATATAAAAACACCAAAAGAGTTGGCTCGAGATGCCACTCTAGGATTTTAGAATAACTGTTAACATTAAAACTTAGAGTACGCAGCGGATTATAGATCAAGTATGGTGCATTGATTTAACAAAAATAATTAACAAAGGTATAGAATTTACCTCTTGATGAATCAAATGTTAATGAAACAAAGTGGATAAGTTTCCACATCTACGAGTGCTCACACAAACACGTCAAACGAATTCGCCGGGATACTAGTCCAACTTCACGTATATCCAAACAACAATTGTATCCAAAGTAACTTGATATAATGTAAAACCCTCTTGTGTCTTGCACAAAAAAATTAGGAAGCGTTGATAGGGTTTTCCTCTATTCGGTTGAGCGAATTTGCTACAGTACCTCTGAAAAGTCACATAAAATGAACCCTAGTTGTTTCTACTTGTTGTCACGTCTTGACAACCTATAAACCAAAGTTCTACACCTTCTAGAACAGCCTTGGGATCAAACCACAATTAGATTAACCTTTTAGGGTTAACATAATTAGAACAGAAGGTGTGAAAAAGAATCGAAAATCAATAAAACCCTATTAGGGTTTTATAAACTAGCTGTTAGAGAATAAGGAGGAGAATGGCAACTTTTTATAGAGTATTGAGGCTGTGTGTATCGTCTAAAATGAGCTAGGGTGAAGGGTTTAATAGCTTGAAACCCTAATATGATTGGCTATGTTACAACTTTAATCCTTATCATAACACTTCTATTCTCCCCCTATCTCTTAATCATGAACCTAGACACTCTCTAGAACCCTCCTAGGCCGGCTACCACATTAGGAGACCATCAGTATTTGTTTCTTGGCTGTTTTAGTCCTTTGGTTTATAATTAGAAAAGCGAGCGTGAATTTAAACACTCTAAGGGTTTTAACGTGTTATGCCTCAATAGGCTCAAATTTCTGTTGTATTAAGCTAATCCAATACCACTTTCCAACACTGTTTTATATTGTTACATGCTTACACTTACATTAGATAGAAACAATTTGGAGCCAACATTTAGATCGAGTTATATTCAAGAAAATGCAATTTTTTAATCATTTTTGTAAACTTTTATAAAAGTAGAGCAGATCAAACAAGACAATCAGTTTTAATTCAACTAACATCCCTTTTATTCTTTTAATCATAACATCAATCAATCACTTCAAATGTGATTATTGGTTTTTAGTTCAATACAAATACAAACAAAACTCTAACAAGATCACCCTAACAGATTACAAGTTCTCTTAAGAGAGATGTGAACAATTAAATAACAAACTTTATGTGATAGAAAATAAGAGAACAAGGGTCCGTTTTGATGGTTTCGGCCCAACGTGGGTCCATTTGGTTTTACCTTGGGTGCCAAAAAGGGCTCGACCCAATTGACTTTGGCTTATTTTTTTCGCTTATTGAATTTGGTTTATATTAAGATTATAGCTTAATGGATTTTGGCTTAATTGGTTTGGCTTATTTTCATTTTGGCTCATTTGAGCTTATATATGTATTCGGCGTTTTTTGAAGGTTATGGCTTATTGTTGGGGTTACCGGCTTA
>BQNB010014761.1:56689-61689 GCA_026074375.1 Tanacetum coccineum | reverse complement strand
TGCACTTAAGGACTAAAAGACATGTATGTATTATTAAGTATATCATAACGACATATAGAATCCTATTTAGGGCTAACTTTGGCTAAACATTCAATTGACCCCTAAACAATCTATAAGTTATACTCATATATATATAACAATTTTACCTCGAATCTTATTAGAAATTTCGATTGCAGCAGCTTCAACTGTTGCTGAACCTCGAAATGGGATAGCCTTGAAAGGATGTTAGCAAATACCGCTATATATTTTGCTGGAATCCTGACTTATTGTGAGTCATTTAGCCAAATAGCCTCTTTGAGCCTCGTATGTGTCAGTATGCCGCTTCAGTTGTTAACAAAGCATTATTGTAGCTTTCAGTTCCTGACTCTGGTATTTTCAAACAGTACTTTGTGATTGATCTACCTATGGCGTAGTCAAAATCCACAAAAAGCTATATGTTTGTTTGTAATCCATGATCAAACTTATCCAACATACCCACATCTGTAGATGCTACGTCAAGTCTCGTGTAGACCATCAAATACTCCTGGCTTCCAACCGCATATATACATGACCACTTCCATTTTTTACCTTCAGTCCTGATAAACTACTCAATGACAGTATGGAGTGTCCCTCCAACAAAGTATGTACCAACTTTCCGTTGTAAAACCTGGACTATAATACCCTAAGAGTATTACCACTTTGATCCTTGACAGTCTTCATACCAAGTACATTTCCTTTTGCTTTATCCAGCAATCCCTTGGTAGCCGGATCTCAGCCTTGCATCCGCAAGAAAATACATATCATATATAAAGAGAACTAGATGTATGAACATACCTAGTTTATACTCTTAGTAATAGTCATTTCTGTCGTCACTACTTTTCTTGCAACCGTTGCTGAGCACATACATATCTGGACGTTCGAGCATCCCATCATTCTTTCAATGAGTTTTTATTGGAAATTACCTCACAAGCAACTGTATCATTGAAAGTCAATGACTCATGTGCATATATCTTCTCCACTACAGCAACTGCAAAAGCAGCCTCATTACTGTCTTCTCTATACTGAATAGTTCCCATACTGAGTGTTGCTCCCTATCACGTGCTGGATGATAGTATATCAAATCCTGAGTTTGTACTTCCTGTGAACCAACTACATGATCGACATTCCCATGAGGTTCCACCTCAAATGTATGACCGTCCTGTGGTTCCACCTCAAACTCATCTCCTTGCAACACCTGCATTGAACCCGTACCTACACCAGAACCAATGAAAGTTTTCTTGTATTCCCCACTTTCATTGAAACCCATATTCCTGTAAAGCACTACCTTTGAAGTAACGTCATCTAACCTCCAAAGCTTATTACCCACTATACCTTTACGGTATCCCAGGAATATGCACTTGACCTTAACCGGTTCAAGCATCCCTTGCTTAATACTAGCAAGCCAACCAAAAAACCCTAACATATCTATAGGCATTTTAAATCCAGTCGCTGATGATGGTGACCTTGTTCACTAGATATGTAGACATGGTTGTATCCTCTGCCCAAAGAACCTTGGACAAACCAGACTGAATCAGAAAACATCGTATCTTAGCCAAGAGTGTCACGTTCGTCTCCTTAACCAACCCATTCTGCTGCTATAACCCTGCAGCACCCAAATGTTTGGCGACCCCACTCTTCGTACATTGTTGTGTAGACCTTTGATTACAAGAATCAATAACATTATCCGTCTTGATCTTCCACCCAGTCTGATATTTCTTTTCCTGCTCCTTGACCAAGCAGTCCGTGTTTGTCTTCTCTTCAGGTTGCTTGTCCTCCAACCGTCTTTGAGCTATTGCAGTATCATCATTACTAACCTAAAAAACCTCAGTTTCACGACCCCCTTAAGCTCCATGCAGTTCCACCTCAAACCAAACACGTTTTTCATCATGTACTCTATGGACTCTTGTTTCAACACCAGGACCAAGTTGTTTGAACCCAACTTGTTTTGAACCTCCATGCTTTTGTATAATATTCTCATCGAGCTTTTCAATGTTTAACCTAGTATTCATACTAGCCATTCGTTTAACCCTTTGCTAACCGTTTAACCTTTTGTGAATTTACCTACACAAAGCACAATCTAGCAAAGTAACCCATTTGTAAAAACCTTTGCTTTATCGATATAACCATAAGAATAAACCTTCTTAGAAGTCGATCAAAGCAAGAAACCCTTAAAAAAACAAAACCCTTTCTTACTCAAATATCGATCGAACCATGGGCATAAAACCGTCCAACAAATCGACAACCCTTGAATCAAGAAACTAACCTACGCTTTTTGAAGTAATCCTTGTCGTACTTTTATTTTTGCAAAACAATTTCTTGTAACCTAAGAAACCTTGCAACCTCGACAAGTCTTGGACTTATTCTCCGACCCTTTGTTTATTTTGATAACCTTGTGATATAAACCTCACAACACCGAATCAAACAAAGTAACTTGTGCGAAACCCTTCAAAGTAATACATTTTCTATCTCTTTGTTGATCGATTTTAAACCTTGTAATAAACCTTACAACAATCGATAAACCCCAACAAAGTCTCCTTGTGCAATATTCCCCTTGTTGTTATAAACCCTTCTTGCAAATCGAATTAATTAGAATAACCCTAAACCCTCAATTTCGAACAAGTAAACCCGATCGTTAACTTGAAACCCAAGCAAACCACGATCAAAACTTGAACAACAAGAAGAAAACCCGCAACAACAAATAACTTCGATATCAATCCTAGACTTCCAAGAACTTCGAACCTCGCTCTGATACCATTTGTTGAATAAATAAGTCCAACAAACCTTGAAAGCTAGCGTGAAATATAGACTCAAAGAAAACACACACGTGACTCCAAACGTTACATTTTATTAATTAACAAATGAGCAAAGAAGAATGTACAAAAAACCCCTCCCCCCTCACCTCTTTATTGTAAAGATGCGGGGGGAAGTAAACCAACTCTAAACCAAGTTGAAACCAAACTGCTACAAGGAGAATAGTTGACTCTTCTTTGAATGCCCCAATCTAAACCATCTTTTGAGATGGTATATATAGAGTCTGAACCGACATCCTACTTGGGCTAAACTTTCTCTTTACTCCCTATACTGTAGACTAAAGTGCATACTAATACTTAACATTATCAATACTCTGAAACAATTGACTTTTGTTGACCACGTGTTTAGTTTGTGAAAGAGAAGTTATACCACGAGAACGAGGATTATCGATACTCGAGAATGGTTGACTTTTGGTGACCACATGTCTTGTTTGTCCACAAGGACTTATACCAGGAGAAAGAGGGTTATCAATAGTGGAGAATGGTTGACTTTTGTTGACCAATAATCTTATTGGTCTCCGAGGACTTGTACCAGGAGAATGAGAGTTGTACTCTCGAAGACACAAAAACCTCCCGAGAATTTTATGGTTAGCGAGGCTTTTCATCATTGACTCAGCATCTTCATCGCCACTCATGAGCATTTTAGATAAATGTTTTTTAGTGGATTGTCATATCCAAAGCTTGATGTGATGCAAAAAAGATTGACTGGAGATGTGAATGACACCGGTAACGACTCTCTCTTTTGTGCCCATTGCGATGATAGCTATAAATTATATTGGGGTATGGTAACTATTGTATCAACAATATTTTATACATGTTTAATGGTAATTCTATAAGATTATAACCGGGAACCAAAATACTACTTAAAAGAAAGTAAACAAGATGAATAAAAACAAACGCTGCAAAAAGAAGAAATTTGGCGATGACAGCTCACATGAAGAAAAACGAATAAAGTCACTTGAGATTAAAAAACAAACCATAGAGGTACATTGCTCTCATAATTTAAACAAGATCATTTGGGCATAATGTACTACAAAAATATTTGATGTATTTATTTTTAACAGATTTCCGACAATGACAATTCCCCTCAAAAGATCACAAGTGCAACATCGAACAATAACTACAAAGAAAAAACAAGCAACGACGTATATCTAATTGATGATGAAGATGATCGACGATGAAGATCACTTGAATATATGTAATAAAAAATAGTATGATTTACAAGCTTTCTGCATTCATTCTTTTTCCACATCGAGCAGATTATATACACATGTTGGTGATCAACTTCAAAACCGTACAATGTTACCAAATATATAAATGCTTGGGTGAGGGTATTAGAAGATAGAAAACCCCAGAAGGCTAATTGATGTCCTTGATTATCTTCATAAAACATACAGTATTTATAAGATACAAGAGATAGGCTTGAGCCCAAGATAAAGATAAAGCCTACAGCTAATTTACAACAAAACATGACAAGGATAATATAATCATACCAAACATATGAGTCAACTATGACTCACTAATATTATCAACTAATTTAATATATTCATCTAATACTCCCTCGCAGTTGGAGCGGAGGTCTTCGATCCGACTGGAGTTAAACTTGCAAACGTAAAGAAATCTTGAGAAGAAACTTGATAGAAGTTCAGTTAGAATTTTTTTTAATAACATTTTTTAGAGAGAATAGAAGAGGTTTTTTTTCTGAAAGGATAGAAGCGGCACATGGCGGCCGACGGTTAGGTGATAGAGAGATTTTTTTTTTTAAATTTAGTTGCGGCTCATGGTGGCCGACAACTAGGGTTTTGATAAGATGGAGAGAGATTTGATTCTTTTTGGAGAGGATATAAGCGACCCATAACGGCCGACAGTTAGGTTTTGAGAATGAAGATAGAGAGATTTGATTCTTTTGGAGAGGAGGTTCATTTGTTTATGGTCACAAACGGTGGAGGAGAGATTTGACAGGGTGGTAGAGCAGCAGCAGCGGCAGCTTGATGACTGAGCAGGTCTCAAGATCGTACCAAGGCATCTGATACCATATTGGAAGACAGAAAACCCCGTAGGTTATGATATATCATTTCATCACTATTTATAGATACAAATATAAAGGCTTGAGCCCAATGACAACTAGACTACAACTAAAAATAATGAATGTACAGATAATAATTATCCAAT
>BQNB010014761.1:44973-54992 GCA_026074375.1 Tanacetum coccineum | reverse complement strand
TTAAAATTTTGGATTAAGTTTAGTTATGGAGTAATCATGGAAAAGATTACGCCATAAGCCCAGTGATTACGGCATAACTATGATGGTTATGCCGTAATTGCTGCAATCGGCAGCAACTTTACTGAAAAGAGTCGACAAAAAATGATAAAGAAACAAAATGATCCAATTTGTAAATATAAGAAAGTGAATGTTTCTCCGATTAATTATGCTAAATTGAACAAGTTATCTGAACATTTTGGATGTCATTTTGTCCCTCAAAAGGAATTGTCTGCAGAACAAGCTTTTTGCCAATGGATTTCAAATCCTATTTCTGAGCAACTTGTTGTTCAAACTACACCTGTTCAAACGGAAGCTCCTTGAGAAATTCCAAAAGTAAGTTTGGTATTCAAAAACTAAAAAATCATCTTGCCAGATTTGACAAGGTGGTGAAGGTAAGGACCACTCCTGATGCAATAACTGAGGGAGCATGGGGTTTTGAACATACAAAAGAGGTTTTCATGAAAGAAGTAATTCCATTTCTTAAGTCTTTAAAGGAATTATTCAATGATTTTGATAAAGGCCTAAATCTTGAAATTATTGAAGTAAAATACTCTTTCTAAACATGAAAAAGAAATTACATCTTTAATAACAAAAAATGATGCTTTAAAAAAGCAATCAAAAGAAAAAGAAGATAAGAAGTATTTTGAGTTGAGAAAAAGGAATTAGTCCTTGAGCATGAACGTCTATTAAAGCATATTATCTGCCAAGATGTCAAGAATGTTGTAATGCATTCTAATGTTCATAAAGTGTCATCTATAAATACTAATTGTCTTGATAATGGTAATCGTGCTTTGGAATGTTTGCAAATGGAAAATGATCGTTTAATGAAGCTTCTTATATTTCAAGATCTTATGCATACTCATGTTAATACTTTAGCTATCATTAATGATTATAAATCCATGGAACAAAGTTATCTGGATGAATACAAAGAGACTCTCGCACTTAAGGCTGAGCTTGCCAAAAAGAATGATATGGTTAAGAAAAGTGTTTACAATGAACTTTTGAACCGATCTTCACGACTTGAAAATTGATGCATTTCTCTTGAAATTAAACTGAAACAAAGAAAAGAAAGTTTTCAAAGTAACAAACCACTTCATAATCAAAATGCTCCTGAATTCAGGGAATTTTGCATAATAAATTATTTGCAAGCCAAACTGAAAGCAAATAATGTCTTAATTGAGAACTTGAAGAAACACATTGAGAACTTAAATGAAAAGAATGTTGTTAAATGTGCTAAAAATGTGAATAAGTCGAATGTGGTAACATAAAATGTGTATATGTTAGATTTGCAACCTCTTCCTCCTCGCATAAAGAAAAATAGGGAAGCACATCTAGATTACCTTAAGGTAACTCAGGAACACACTGAACACTTAGGGACGTAGTTGAACACGCTAGAGCCTTAACACCTCTAGACAATTCTCTTGATTATGCTTGTAAGTATACCCAAAGAATTCAGGAACTATTAGTATGTGTGTGTGCCTCATGCCTTAGTTAAAAACATGTGAGTGATAAATTAGTTGTTGTTACACCAATTAACAGGACTAGGAAAGTTAGGTTTGCAAAACCATGTGACACATCAAAATATAAAACATAAAAACATGTAAAATCATAGGAAAAATAGGCCACTAACAATTCTATGTTGAATTCTACAGGAGTGAAAAGTTCTATTGAAGTGAACGGATCAAAGTCTAGGAGTAATACAAAGAACAATAGGATCTCGCAAACTTCCAGTAGCAACAAGAAGCATAATAAAGTAGAAGAACAATCTAGGATCGTTAAGTCTAGTTTGAATAATGTGAATCGTGTTTTGATAACATCAAATATTTAATACTTTTTAGTATCATTTTATCCCCTAAATTACTTGCATTTATGTCACTAACATACGAAAACAAGATATTTTCTATTATTTTATGATCTTCAGGTAAAATGCAGGTAATTATCATTTATCAAAAGAAAAGGACGTAAAATGTAAATATTTACAAGACATTACGGCGTAAACCTTTTTAAGGTTACGCCGTAACACATCTCATGCAAATTACGCAACTATTACGGCGTAATCAATTATTGGTTACACCATAACCATTACTATGGAAAGAAGATCATGACTTAAATAGCATTACGGTGTAACGATATAAATGGTTACGCCGTAACTACATTCAAGGAAAGAAATCAAAGCCGTGATTATTTATTAAATATGAAGATTCGGTGCTGACGAGGCTTTACGGCGTAACATCCAATAGGGTTACGCTGTAATCTTTTATTATCGAAATTATACTATTGTTGACTAAGGGTTACAGCGCAACGTGATTATTAATTACGCTGTAACCAAAATTGTCTCTTAATGAAGGACAGCCGCGCCAGGAATGTTACGGCGTAACCATATATTGGTTTACGCCGTAAAATATGACTCATCACAGGGACCAAACATGTACACTATTTATAAAGTTTCATGAGTTAATGGAAGTCGAGGGACCAAACGCATCAAAGAGCCAAAGATATATTATAATATAAATAAAGAATGATTTTGCCAGAATTATTCGTTCATTGATTCGGAAGTTTCTTTTGGTTCGTGGGGTTTGCCGACGCTAGAAGACAAGAAGAAGAAAAGAGCAGCCTACTTGGTTGCTTGATTCGGGTATAGGGCGAACCCCTTCGGGGTTTGCCACGGGATCCAACTAGAAGATCGGGAGTATTATTTCAGTATGATTTGTACATGATTCCTCAACAATTTACAATTTACATCAATTAAAATTATTTTTAATAAATTTTTTTGGTCTCGGGCTTATTAGTCGATGCTTGATATTTCTAAAGTTTAATTTTAACACTTGTCATATAATTTATTAATTATACCTTGCTAATTAATGATCTTTTTAGTCTGACTATTGATTCGTAAGATATTCTTGACTATCTAGTCAACCTGTGTTTTGGTAGTACGAGTGGTTTGGATCCGCTTGCCCCATTATTAGATTATCTAGTCAATATGGGATCCAACGGGTACTAGAATTGAGTGGTTACTCCGTCCCTAGTGTAGGAACTAATAGGTCTCCGCCCTTATCACTTAATATACATAAAAAGCACAAAAACTCTCTCCGAGAGGGTTAATAATCTGTATAGGTTATTGGACTAGTTCTTTGGGATAATTGAGATTAATCACTATGACTTGGATGCCTTGCCCGCGTAATCTTCGAGGGAATGTGGGATTATAGGAATTATAGGACAGACTAAATATATCTATTGAGGTCTGTTGACTTTAAAAACCACTAATAAAACAAGAATTAGACATTGCACTTGAGATCAAGATAATTCAACCTTGGATATTTAATTAAGTTAAATTGGTCCACCTTTGTAGTAGTTTTCCACTATACCAATTCCTTTGATTGATAAAACTACTTTAATTCCTCTAATTTATTCTCTTACAACTTCATCTCTAAACAGCTTTAAAAATGTAACACTTTAAACTCAGATTTATTTCCACCCTTTAGCTCTTGGGACGACCTTGGATTTACCATTTTGTACTACCCACGATCGAGTTCTCTGCTCGTTAGTGCGTTGTCAGGTCGATCATCGTTAATAACTTTAAAACTTGAGTAAAATATATAAAAAAAAATAACGCATCAAGTTTTTGGCGCCGCCTGCTAGGAATCGAAATAGGTTTTAAATTTGAGTTTTGTATATATTTTATTTCAATTACTTACTTTCTTGTATTTATTTGCTTGTAAGAGCACAAGCTACTCGTATCTTGTGTTTGATTTTCAGGAATCATGGAAATGGAGCCTGATATTGAGAACATGACACTTAGCGCGTACCCAAGCTTAAGAAGCAGCGAAAGAAATACAATTATTATGGGATGATGTTCGATCCAGAAGAAGTACAACAAAGTATAATGAGGCGGATGTTGACTCTTTTCACCAAAATAAGAGTAAGACTTTTAGCTATCTGTACTCTCATAACTTAACTCCTCCACACCCTTGTTTCCTACCCGTTCAACCCTATCCTAAGAATTATTTAGTATCTACTAATGAGAGCAAAGATGTAGACATTGAAAATATGACTATAGCAGAATATAATCTATACGTTGCTAAACAAGGCCTAGGAATGAATCCACTCAGTAATCAATCCTATGGTTTCACACCCTAATTTTTTGCTCAACCACCACACACACCTAACACTAGTAAGAAGGATTCTGACTTTAATAAAATCTTGGATGACTTATTTAGAACAGGAACTAAAAACATGAAACGAATAGGGCATGATATAGTTCAGGATAGTATTTGGGAACAGGATGATGATTCAGAGGAGGATCAGGAGGAAGATGGCGATTGTTAGGTCTTGATTATCTTGAATCATACATGATCATCAATGAAAGCTTAGAGAGAATAGTTGAGGAAGGTAAGTATTTAATTTTCAAATATTATAAAATAGAGGGAAAAAGGAAAATATTATTATATGGCTTACCCTTCTAACGGTGATTAGGAGGGGTATTTATAGGAGAGGGAAGAAAGCTTCCCTTCCTTTATTTTTCTAATGTTTCACTTCTAGTCCCTATACTTTGGTAATTATGCTATTTCTTTCTTTTAGCATAATAAACCTTATTACAAGCTACTTTATTCTTAACAAAATAAAGACTAATGACTAAATATAATTAAACCACATAATCAGCACTTTTTATGAACCTAACAATCTCCCCCTAAGGGTCGATTATTCTGGGCGTTCCCTTCGTGGTCCAAGTGGTCTTCCATTCACATACATCTCCCATCTTCTCATCTGGTTATGATACTTTAATCTCACTTCAATTTCTTCTTCAAACAATTTCAAATACTCAACCTTATCTTCGGTAAGATCTCTTTGTATATAACCATACTTAACATCATTATTGTAACTCTTTAGACCTTCTAATACTCTGTTTAGTGTTGCATCACAAAACTTATGAATCTCTGAATGTCTCATCACCCTTTTCTCTTTCTTGCTATTCTTGTATATTATTCCATGCACGGGCTCATAGATGATGGAGAACATTTTGTGCTTTTCAATTCCTGGGAAAGATATTGTTGGTGCAGTAAGATTAACCTTCTGTTGATTGCTTTCTATTCCAAGTTGAAAGTCATGCACTCTCTCCTATATCACTGAGCTTCTGATAAAAACTAATAAAGACTACAAAAGGGACTTGTTTTTGCATAATTAGGTACCTTGACATTCATGATCAGCAAGTAGATATCTCAATTTCACTTCTTATTGAGATTCTTTGTAATCGTCTCGGTGATTGACCTATGCACACATTAGCTTTCTTGCAAATATCTCTGTGATGAACTTGTGGTTCATGGCCCAGTTTATAGTACGTCGTTCTATCTAAATGATCTTTAAATTTAATTAAACAACTTCCTTTGGTTTTCAAGGTCTTTATGACTCTTTTGTCAGAAGTTCTATGCTTAAGGTATTCTTCAATGTTCACACCATACCAAGCACTAAGGATTAAATTCTTTACATACTTATCACCCATCCTGGAAGGTCTTTACTTCGATATACACATCACTGAAAATACTTGCAGGAATCTTGTGAAGTGACAACACTATCTTCTCAGGCCTTGAATTTCCTTTCTTCAAATACAAAAGATCTTGATTTATCAGAGACAATGTTGGAGCTTCATGATCTCTTTGACAACTTTAAACCAAAGGTGTGGTCTTTCGTGGATGTGGAAACACAAGAATTTCCTTTCTGCTTTCCCAAACAATGTCACTTTTCAAGAAATTCTTCATCTGATCAATATGATATTGATACTCATCTCCTGAAGTACATCTTTGTCTCAACATTTCATCAACAATTTTCTTTAGCTCTGCCTCATTAATAGTCAGTGACAATTCTTCCATAATGTCTTGTGATACTTGTTTTGTTGGTATTTCATCATCATCTGAAGCATATGACTCAGTCCAAAAATCAAAATCATCAACTTGCTCTTAATTACTTGAAGATGATGGATTTTGTTCACTTTCATTAACCTGTCCAGACGACTCTCCAGTCACATGTGCTTTGTACTCAGATGTCTTCTGCCACTTTGCACTATTCTCCCCCCAGGAGGAGCATCATTATGAGGGTCGTCATGATCTCTTAGGTGAACGGCAAGCAAAAAAGTTCTACAAGAAGTTTAAGGTACCTGAAGTGTCTCAAATTTCATCTGAAGTGCCAGCCATATTGCTATGTCTTGTTAATGCAACTAAGGATTGTTTTTCATTGATAGATACAGTTGATATTATTGTTTAGGAACAGATGTTGTTTATGGTTGAGATGGATGAACATGAAGAATATGTCTAGACATATAATTTCTTATGGACTCATCAACCAGACAAGGAATGTGATTATCAGTTGCTTGTTGAATCTGTGATGAAATTTTAGCCTGTAATCTCCCACGCTCCTGTAACATGGCTTTAGCAATCATCTTATTAGTCTCTTCTTTATTCTGTTGCCTTTCCAAAAGTAGCCCTTTTGCAACATACATTGGAACTTGAACTTTAACCTACTCAGGAACTTGCTTCTCTACTTGCTCTTTGATATTAACCTGCTCAGGAACTTGCTTCTTGACTTGCTCCTTGATATGCTTATCTACCATAGTGGGTAGTGATTCAACCATTACTTCCTGCAGACGATCAGTAAGAGTATCAAATGACTTCCTTGACAAGAACAACTCTTGAAAGAAACTATTGTAACATTTGAAATGAGTAGGTTTGGATTTCAATAATGATAGAAGTCAATTTGTGGTAGATAACTTAGTGTTGAGTAAACTTGATGATGGTGTAGGTGTAGTATCAGTTACCATCAATTCCTGGAGTTTCTCAGTATTCAAAGATACGAGATCAGTATGAATCCTAGGAGATCTAATTGGTGTAGGGGATGGTGTACTCCTAGACTCCTCTACAATCTTCCATTTCTCTCTTTGCTTTAATTCATACACTTGATCAGTTATTTCCTCTTCTTCTTCATTAACATTCACAGGTATTACAACATTAGTAATCTCCACCTCCGGACTTTCCTTATCACTCCTGGGCTCTAACCTAGTACCGAGAATATTTTGATCATCATTCCTAGGGATTAGACTATCATCAATAACATTTTATAGTTCGTCTACCATCTTCTCAATTTCCTCAGATGCCAAGTGCTTGTTCACCATTTCCACATTTTCTCTAGTTTCTTGCTCTTCTTGACTTTTATGCTCAGCAAGACTTACTTGTAGTATGTCTTGTAAAATCATGTCATCTGCTTTATCAATGGTTGGCACTGGAGCTGGTGGAGTAAGACGTGTGGATCTCCTTTGAGGAATACAAAAATGAATCACTATTGATCATTTTGGAGCACTTGACTCTCCTGCATCCACTTTAGGGTTAGGTGACATAGGGGCTCTAGGTGTCCTATGCGTTCCGTGGGTAGACTCATTCGGATGTGAATGAGTCAAAGGAACATCTATCCCAAATACCTCTGCATACATCCGATAATTCTCTGTGTGCTTCATTTCTTCTAAGATCATCCAGTCTAGAATCTTCACTCCAACTCTGTCTTTGTATCTTCCAGAATTAAAGATATTTTTAATTATATCATCATCTTTCAGATTGTGATATGTGTCTCTAGTACGCCTTGAGATCTCAGGAAAATTAGTCATGTAATGACTAATGATGATCTTAGTAAATATAAGATAAGGAATCGAAGACGTTAGATGATGAAAAGAATAATGAGGTCCTTCCCATAGTAGCTCCGCATAATCAAAATAAATGTTATTGATAAAGCAATACATCATTTGCATTATCTGCAATGGTGGTTGATCCTATCCAGTTATGCGTGTTGTCAAGCATTTGGAAAATATCTTTCACAACGTTTGCCATGGCTACAGAAGACCAGTTGTCTTAAAGCTTGATGATGTCTTCAGCTCCATTGTAAATCCCAATTCATTTTTATAGAATGGAACCATGTCTAAAAATGATGGTGGTTGCACGAAACTGTCATGATTGTTGTCAATTGCTTATGGTAGATAAAAGATTGTTCTGAAGTCATCCAGTGTAAGAGAAAGCATTTTCTTGTCAAGCATAAACATGAGCCTATACTTTGATCTGTCTTCCTTCAACGTATGCTAGAATTGTGCCATATAGATCTAAGGTACTGATGAGGAAGCTGCAATGCTGAAGCGTAACAGATGATCCTTGATGATATTCATCAGAATTTTGCTTTCAGGTGGACATTGCACTTGTTCAAAATCAACCTTCTTGTTGGCATCCATTAAATCATATCTCTTGTTTGGAGGACAAAATTCGTCTGGATGAACATCAGCTGCATGTTGTTGTTATGCCATGATGATTACTGAATGAATGAAATGAAGATGTTAGGTAACAAACAATCCATTTGACATTTTCGTCTTTTTTCACTCTGTCTGTTTTATATGTTCTTGCAATTCTTTTTGAACATATTTTTGATCAGTTTATTTCTCATGTGCTCGTTCTTGCTTTTTCTAGCACATGCCATACGCTTTATTCGAATTTTTCTTTTGATTTATCATTTTTATGTGTTCTGGCAATTCTTTTTCGAACACACTTTTGATTTGCTTTTTCGCGTATGGATTTAGCTCTCTCTGTCTGTTTTTGAATATCCTCACAAGAAATTCTTTGTGACGTGATACTCTTTCAAGAAAGATGAAGATTTCTCTTTTGATTCTAATCAAGACGCTTTTATGAAAACTTAAAGAGAAAACATACATCTTCTTAAAATCGTTTTTATGAAAGAGTACCATCTTGACACTAACAGATTTTTTTTGAGAACTTTTTCAAAAATCTTTAGACAATAACTTTTTGTAAAATTATAACATAGAATCATTCAAGTACAAATACACAACTGAATGGTCACTAAGTCACTCACTCCTCATTCTGTTCAATGCAGAAAATGACCGAAACCGAACATGACTTAGACCACTTAAACAATTGAGACTTGGATTTTTAGATTCAAGTTATAAAAACTTTTTCACGTTTACTTTTTGTCATGAACCCGAAACAATGTAGACAAACACATCTAGTTCAATAACTAAATGGTCACTAAGTCACTCATTCCTCATTCTGTTCATTACAGAAAACGGTCGAAACCAGACATGACTTAGACTACTTAAACAATTATGAATAGACATATTTGACCCAATGCTTAGAATTCATTAAAACTTGATTTCTTTTTCACAATCATTTTGATGTTTTCAAAACACATGAGAAACAGATCTTTTTGTATAACAACCCATAATTTTCATCACTGTAATTATCCATCTATTAAATTAGATGCACTGTAATATCCATCTATTATAAATATACCACCTTTTTACAGGGAAATTTTTGCTTTATCTCATTATGCAACGTAACTTGCATCTCTAAAGTAAACGAGCTCACGCAACCTACCTATGCAAATTCTATCTATGTTTATATCATGTAAACATCCTAATATGTCAAGTCAATGTTCTAATATCATTTTTACTAGATACGTTATCCATTTGACGTACTTTTCAAAATGTTACTATTAACTGAACGTTATTCATTAACGTTTATATCAAAACTCTAATTATATGTAATGTATACATATAAAATGAATGTATAAACCTTCAAGCATGTGTACAAGTATACAATGCACAATATTTGAATTATACTTTCCCTCTAAGTTAATGTACAAGTCATTTAAGCTCAATGTATAAATCCATGAAGCATAAATTCAAACTTTACTATTTTCCCTCTAAATTCATTCTAGTTTCTTACCACCTTTTAAACACAACATACAAACACTCAATGCACAACTTCTAAACCCTAAACCTAAACCTTAAATCGTCCTAAAACCCTAATCTAAAACCCTAAACCCTAAATGAAAACCTTGATCCTAAACCTTAATCCTAAACATTAAACCTTAATCCTAAACCCTAATCTTAATCCTAAAACTTAATCCTAAACCTTAAGCTATCCTAAACCCTAACCCTAATT
>BQNB010014761.1:10000-37500 GCA_026074375.1 Tanacetum coccineum | reverse complement strand
AATGAGCTATTCATCATACCGACATAATAAGGGTGGTTTGAGTTCTGCTGAAACCACATTATATGTAATATGCACATGTCTTTGGCTTAGAAAAGTCATAAATTTTTGTTGACATGTGCTGAATCGTTACACAAGCTTTGTGCTTAGAAATGAAATTCATTTCTTGCAACGTCTCTAATCCTTTGTAACTTTCCGTGTGATTTCGGGCTAATTAGTTATTCGAGAATCTTAATTTGTATGCATTTGTTGGGATTTATTTATTTGATTTTTATGTACTAGTGTACATGTGTGTTCGAGTCTTATAGTTATAGCATATGTTTTTAGTTAGGGTGCATAGTTGACTCATTTACTTATGAACGGTTGATCTGGTTTTTGTGTTTTACTCTAATGAGTAAATATAGATAGTAGACTGAAAAAATGGAACGAGGTATAAGGTATTGAAACTCCATAGGCTACTTGCCTTAGCCATATTATCATCAGTGGCGGAACCAGGAAATAGTATTGTGAGGGGCAATTTTTTTTTTTCGCAATAGCAACAAAATACGGCGAAAAAACTAGGATAAAAATAGGGATCGTAATGAAAAATCGAGTATTGTCACTTAGAAAATGAAAGATTTTAAGGTTTTAAAGTGTTAAATGTTGTATTTTAGCGTGTGAGTGGGGGGCAATTTGATTTTGTGGTGGGGTGCACTTTAATAAAATGGTCCATAAATAAAAAATTTACACTAAAAACTGATGTTTTTTGGTGAACTATGGAGGGCACCGCCCCCCCATAGTTTCCAAGTGGATCCGCCCCTGATTATCATATTTCTAGATGGTGATTTCTGGTTCCAATGTTCGAGATTTTATATGGCACAAACAGCCAAAGCATGCTAAAACGAACAAGTTACATAATCTCCAAGATGGAGATGCAAAAGAACACCCGAAGCCGAGAAAAGCCCAAAAGACTGTAGATTTAAAAGATATGCTGTCAGTTTAGTGATTACCAGATTTCATGATTTTTGTGGTGTAGTGCTTAAGTTTACCTGTTAGGCTGGGTAAAGGAGCAATGACTTTAGATTGATTTTCATATACAGTAAAAAATAAAGGATGTTTTTATTTTTGGAACATCACAACACACATGTGCCTCTCCCTTGAGCTGCAAGACCTAATCTACATGATTCAATGTTTATGCATATCTGGGAAAAGTTGTTTATAGTTTAAAAATTGAAACTCAACCATCAAGCTATAGTACTTGTATATGATAATGGGCACCTATGGAAATCTTAGATACAAAGCGTAAAGAAAATAACTCTATGTCCTGCACTTTCCAATTCCAAGCAACACAAGTGGTCATGCACTTTACAAGCCACACAAGTGGTATTGACTTTTATAGAACTTTTTCTTTGACCTTCTTTGGAGTATAATTAGCCTTGTTTAAAAGGTACATGCTTGCTAAAACCATCATTTCTTTTGCTAGTTTGGTTTTTAACCAATGTAATAATTTAATAAGCATAACAAGAAAAAAGTGTTTGTGGGACATCATCATGTGCAGTGCTTTAAAAACACTTACTTCGAACATAAATTCCCCTGTTAAGTGTTGGTATAGCATGTTTTGATATTCAAATCCTATACCTTATAAAAGTAAATATATGTATTTATGCATAGAGAGTATTTAGTTAAGAGCATTCATTATGTTGAAACTTTATATAAAACTATAAGTTTTCATAATCATTTTGATGTTATAAACTGTTCACTATGAATAAACTTTTTACAACTCTTCAAATGATTCATAAAATCACAAGCATTAAATTATGAAGAGGTTTAAGAATATAAACCTCTTCATGTCATAAGTACATGATACAAATAATCACTATAGTTAAAATAAAAGTTGAAAACTTTATATAAATTTTAAACCTTTTAATTAAACTATTATAGTTTAGTCATTTAGTCATAAGTGTACCCTGTATTATACGGAGTATTTGTTTTGATATTCAAAAGTGTAAGTGGCAAACAGACGAGTCGGGTCAAGTAACATGTTTAAACATGTCATTTGAGAAGATGGGTCGAAAAGGGTTCGGGTCGAATAGATTTCGGTCGGGTTGACCTGACCGTTTTCACCATTTTTTAAAATTATATTTTCAGTGACAAAATATATAACTGAGCTTTACATAAACTAATCAAGGAGTCTGCTAAGGCCAAGTGTTTTGTAATGTAGTGTTCATCAAAAGCTAACTAGTTATAAGTTATAACAACCAAGTCATCTATCTCCTTTGTTAACTTGATTTGTTGGATGGTTGATATGATTTTCTTATCTAGATGCTTTTGACACTGTAAAACAATGTTAGTTAAATCAAGTATGCGTGACACAAATGTCACCGGACACATGGATTCTTTTAATTCAACGTCTTGACTACACCTAAACTTTGATTATTTATGTATTGTCCAACTCATATTACGACTTAACATATAGTTTATCCGTAGACTTAAAAATTAGGTTTATTCCTAAGCAACAAGGTCATTTAACGCGTCATGCCCCCACACGAGGATATGTTACATTGTTTTCCTATTAACACAAGTTGGTATACAAGTCAAAATGAAAATAGCCTTTTATACGAACTTTTTTTTTGAACGGCGACTTTATTAGAACCACTAGCAAGGAGCTAATAAATTACAAAGGAATCAAAAAAGGGTGTTGAAGCCAACTAACCCAATTCAAAGTTCTATTACATCTAGCTACACACCAATAAAAAGAGCGTAAAACAATATTGTCGAAAATAACATCCTTTCGGGGAATAGGAGACGCAAAAAGGAACTGGTTCCTGAAGTTCCAAAAGCTCCACCAAGAAACGTAAAACACGCCTTCCGACACCTCTTTCGTCTTAGAACCTAAACGGATAGATTTGAACCAAGAGAGCCAATCTTCGTACGACTCATAAGGATGAACATCCAAATTCCACCATCTACAAATTAACTTCTGAATATCTTTCGCCACAGAGCAACCGAAGAATAAATGGGACGAATCCTCGAGCACGTGATCACAAAGAGGACAAGCCAAAGACGGAAGCGAGACATTCCTACGAGACAAATTCGATCTAGTAGGTAAACGATCGAGATAAAGTTTCCAAGCAAAAACGTTTACCTTAATCGGAATACTTTTAATCCATCGAGTAGGAACTTCCATTTTAGGGAGAAAAGCCTCATCTAACATAGATCGAACATCCTTGACTTGAAAAACACCATCGCCATTTAAGTCCCAAAACCATCTGTCATCCATATTAGATAAAATAACCGTATCAAGTAATAACGAAAGCTGATCAAGTTGTTGTGACTCTACACCTCCTCGGACATGACGACGAAAAGAAGAGGAGATAGACGTATTCATCTTATCAGCAACCGATATGTCTTTATTCTCTTCAAGAGCAAACAAACGAGGAAAAGAAAGCTTGAGAAGATTATCGCCAATCCAAAGATCTTTCCAAAAGCTTGTACCTGTACCTTTTCCCACACGAATCTTACAATGAGAAATGAGATCGACACCTTTGACTTTAAGGGAGTTAACTTCTGTTATGATGGAGCTCCATGTCGAATTGAAAGCAGCAGAAAGAACATGACCATTCAAGCCATGTAAAGCTGATATAATTCGGGACCATAAGGAGTTATCATGAGAAAGGTAGCGCCATACCCACTTGAAAAGAAGAGCCCGATTGAGAGCGAAGAAACTAGAAACTCCCAACCCTCCGAATTTCTTAGAAGCAAGCACCTTAGACCATTTGACCCAAGCAATCTTTCTATCACCCTCTTGAAAGCCATTAAAAAAATTCCTACGCAGACTCTCCATATAATTAAGAACAGATTTGGGAACCTTGAAAATCGACATGTTGTAGATAGGAGTGGAGCCAAGAACCGATTTAAGAAGGGTAAGACGACCCCCGACAGATAAGGTATTAAATTTCCACCTAGACAACCTCTTCTTCATCTTATTAATCGTCTCGTCCCAAGCCTTTTTAGAAGACATATTATCTCCTACTAAAATACCCAAGTATTTAAAAGGAGCTTTCATTATCAAACAACCAATAGACTTAGCAGCTTCAGCCACACAATTATCTGGGATACCGACACCAAGAAGATGACTCTTCTGAATATTTATTGACATACCAGAAAGTAAGGAGAAGCATCGAAGAATATTCATGATACCCTTTAAGTTAGAATGAGACCACTCACCAATAAATACCGCGTCGTCGGCGTAGAATAAATGAGACAACGTAGTAGAAGGGTCAATCTTGTATCCTTTGAAAATTCCCGCTTCAACTGCCCGGGAAAATGATAAGTGGAGAGACTCCATAATGAGTAAAAACAAAAAGGGAGCTAAGGGGTCCCCCTGTTTCAAGCCTCGGTATAAATGAAATTCAGTAGTCGGACTCCCGTTAACTAAAATAGAGGCCTTCCCTGAAGACAGACTTCCACGAATCCATGAACGCCATTTAGGACCGAATCCAAAAGAGATGAGAACATCATCAAGATAATCCCATCTAACGGAATCATAAGCCTTGGCGAAATCGACTTTAAAAATCATGGCTTGTTGCTTTTTAAGTTTGCACCGAGCTAAGATTTCATTGATAATAAAAGGACCATCGAGAATCTGTCTATTAGGAAGGAATGCAGTCTGAACATCTGAGATGAGATCCGAAATAACCAAGGAAAGCCGAGAAGCTAGGATCTTAGTAACGACTTTGTAAAGGCTTCCAATTAAACTGATGGGACGGTAGTCACTAACAACTTTCGGATCAAGAACTTTAGGGATGAGGGCCACAAACGAAGAGTTGCATCCAATAGCAAAATCTCCATGATCAAAAAACCATTTCACAGCTATGCAAAAGTCAGGCCCAACAACGGTCCAATACTTACGAAAAAATTCGAAAGTAAAACCGTCCGGCCCAGGGGATTTATCAACTCCACAACCCCACACGGCTGTGCGAATATCTTCATTTGAGATCGGAGATTCCAATTCTAAGATCTGATCATTATTGAGACGATTAGGAAAAGGAAAGTTAAGACTACCTCGTCTAGAACCCGGGTCTTGGAATCTGTCCGTAAAGTGCCTTCTAAACTCTTGTTTAACAAGATCAGGTTCGACAATCCAATCACCATCTACCATAATACCTTTAACTGAAAGATTGGCGCGTTTTTTGTTAATGATAGCATGAAAGTATTTGGAGTTCTCGTCCCCCTCGATTGCCCAGCGAATTTTCGCCTTTTGCATGATATCACGGTTGTTAGAAGATTGAACATCGTGTAATTGTTTCAAGACTTCCAAACGAGACAAAAGAATGTCGTCGGTGACTCCTCCTTGATCCAACACTTTATCAATGTCACACAATTTAGATTTAAGATCTTTAGAAAGACCTACCTGATGCCTTTTGAAATCCAAAGTCCATGCTCGAATCTCCTTCTTCAACATTTGAAGCTTTTTTTTAAACCGAATCATACCATTGGAATCATCAAGAGTAAAAGAATTCCAAGGAATAATTAATCCATCGAGTAGGAACATCCATTTTAGGGAGAGAAAGCCTCATCTAACCATAGATCGTACCATCATTGACTCGAAAAACACCATAGGCCATTTAAGGTCCCAAAACCATCTGTCATCCATATTAGATAAAATAACCTTATCAAGTAAAACGAAAGCGATCATGTTGTTGATGACTCTTCACCTCCTCGGACATGACGTCGAAAAGAAATGGGAGATAGACTATTCATCTTATCAGCAACCGATAATTCTTTTATTCTCTTCATGAGCAACAAACGAGAAAAGAAAGCTTAGAAGATTACGCCAATACCAAAGATCTTTCCAAAAGCTTGTACCTGTACCTTTTTCCCATCAACGAAATCTTACAATGATAAATTAATCGACACCTTTGACTTTAAGGGAGTTAACTTCAGTATGATGGAGCTCCAAAATGTTCAAATTGAAAGCAGCAGAAAAGAACATGACCATTCAAGCCATGTAAAGGCAGATAAAAATCGACCATAAGGCAGTTATATCATGAAAATGTAGCGCCATACCACTTGAAAAAGAAGAGCCCGATTGAAGCGAAGAAACTAGACACCCCAAATCCTCCAATTTCTCAGAAGCAAGCACCTTAGACTCCATTTGACCCAAGCATCTTTCATCACCTTGTTTGCTCTTGAAAGCCATTAAAAAAATTCCTACGCAGACTCTCCATATATTAAGAACAAGATGGGAACCTGAAAATCGACAATGTTATAGATGGGAAGTGACCAAGAAAACGATTTAAAGGGTAAGACGACCCCCGACAGATAAGGTATTAAGTTTCTACCTAGACAACCTCTTCTTCATCTTATTAATCGTCTCGTCTCAAGCCTTTTTAGAAGACATATTATCTCCTACTAAAATACCCAAGTATTTAAAAGGAGCTTTCATTATCAAACAACCAATAGACTTAGCAGCTTCAACCACACAATTATCTGGGATACCGACACCAAGAAGATGACTCTTCTGAATATTTATTGACATACCAGAAAGTAATGAGAAGCATCGAAGAATATTCATGATACTCTTTAAGTTAGAATGAGACCACTCACCAATAAATACCGCGTCGTCGGCGTAGAATAAATGAGACAACGTAGTAGAAGGGTCAATCTTGTATCCTTTGAAAATTCCTGAAATTGGAACAGTCATTTAATTGATGAATCTCATATCGAGCGTGTTAGGCTTAAGACCCGGCCAATACGTTTGATTCCTCATCATTATATTTATAAACATGCAATCTCGCAACTTTCGGGTAACGTTCTTGAGCTTGTGATACATAAGACATAATATCGTTTCTTCATTCAGGGATCTATTAGGATGCTTCAACTATACGTTTTGTATCCGATTTTCATCAAATCAATTTTTTCGTTTCAAGTATAAACAAACAGGCGTTTGTTAAACATCAGTGTACATGTCATGTTTCATTATCAATGTTAAGATATGACATGTGAATAATAGTTAGAGCACACATGTGACACATGCTTGCATCACATGTGACACATGATATACCCTAAGCAAACCCAAAAAATAATTTGATTAAAAAATGAAACCTAGAAAAAATTGGAATATATGACTTAATGCTATGTGACACAAGACAACTAACAAAATAAAGGCTTTTGTAGCAGAAATTGGAAAGTATGCTATGAATTGGGCCCTACCAAACAAGCCCATTTTGCTTTCTGGGCCCCACTTCTTTCTTTCACGTGAACATCTACACCCAAAAATACGATAAATCACTCGTTCCGTAAAAAGTAAGGTTAAGGTCACATTTCGATGTCTTTATTAGACAACGGATAATTACGGCTAGAAAAACTTGACATCTCATTTTGAAAAATTAATACTTAATTTTTATCAACTTTTATTTAAAGATCATTAAAAGATTGGTCTGTTGATAGGGTGGCAATTCGGGCCGGGTTCGGGTTAACAGGTTAGCCGGTCAGAAAACCCTAACCTGAACCTGACCCATTTAAATAATTGGGTCAATTATGTCAACCCGAACATGTTTAAACATAACCCGAATCTGACCCATTTAACTCGTATATATACGTGGGTTGGCGGGTTAAATAGGTTACACGGGTTGAATAGGTTAATCGGGTTTCGGGTTGACCCATTTAACCCGTTTTATATACAAAATTTGACACATTACACGGGTTAAACAGGTTAAATAGGTATGTGGGCCGACCCGTTTAACTTATTTAACCCGTATAATATAATATTAATAATTTTAAATTTAAGAATTTTTTTTAAACGGGTTGGCGGGTCGACCCGATTTATTTATTCTCAACTCGAACTTGACCTGTTTAATAAACGGGTTAGATGGGTTGACCCAAAACCGACCTGAATCTATTTAGACTCAAACCAAACCTGTTAATTTTCGTGTCAGTTTCAGATCGGATTTCGTGTCAGGCAAGAATTTGCCACCCCTATCTGTTGAGATAGATTTTCTTTTAAAATCTTCTTACTTTGTTTTTTGAGTATCTTTGTTTGATTACGCTTTCCTTCTCAAAATAATAGTCTTTGCTTTCATTTGTGAATGTCACAAAATGATAGTTTTCTTCTTGCACCAACAAATCAAAAGAGATTTAGTAGCTGAAGATTATATTTGATTACTTGAAGAGTGTATTGATCACATTATTTTTATATTCTGTGTTTTTTGGGTTGCATTCCCTTAGAAAGGGAAAACTTTCTAAAATCTGTGTTTTTTGGGTTGCATTCCCTTAGAAAGGGAAAACTTTCTAAAAAGTGTAAAAAGTAATTTCACATGTCAGATCACCACCAAAACCAATCTAATGGTCATTGTTAGCCTCAAAATATTGAGTCGAAAAAGAAAGTCTCGGCCATTAAAAAAAGTCGCGGTCATTATTATTTAAGGAACTTTGTAAACGTTGTAATATGCTAGAAAAGGTCACGGGATCGTCGGATAATCTAATATTGTATGTGTTACGGGCTAAGGCCCATATAAACCTGAGCCCGATCCATAACGTGTAAACAAGGCAACACCCTCTTTAGGGTTTGTTAGCCTATAAATACGCCTCTCATTCCATGAGATGGGGTTGGTTGTTTGTGTTACATTTTTACTTAAGTGAAATACATCATCCCTCCATTCCTTTCTCTATCTAGTTTTCTCTCTACTTTCACTCTCTATATTTCTACCATCTTATGTGTTCATGTGATATGGAAATAGTGTAAGTATTAGGTCCAACATTCATGATTAAAACAACAATCATAACTCACTTTTCTCTATTTGACCATGGGTAGTTTGGCCAATTGACCCGTTTTTATACTTCACCTTTAAACTTCAAATTCCATGAGACGAGGTTGGTTGTTTGTGTTACATTTTTCCTTAAGTGAAATACATCATCCCTCCATTCCTTTCTCTATCTAGTTTTCTTTCTACTTTCACTCTCTATATTTCTACCATCTTATGTGTTCATGTGATATGGAAATAGTGTAAGTATTAGGTCCAACAGTCATGATTAAAACAACAATCACAACTCACTTTTCTCAATTTGACCATGGGTAGTTTGGCCAATTGACCCGTTTTTATACTTCACCCTTAAACTTCAAATTGTTATAACTCTCAAACGGCAAACTTTTAAGAAAAACCGATTTCACCATAGTTTCCAGAATTTGATTCTGTTTAAATTGGTACGAATTTTGATGTATAAATTGCAGGGTTTTTTTAGATTTTAAAGTTGGTCATAATTTTCTTGAAATTTTCAGTATCTTCGGCGCTAATTTTGTCTAGCTTAAAGGCCGAATTACGCAAAACTTAAAAACAAAAGTTGTAGATTTTTGGCCATTCTTTAACTAGGAATTTGAATCACTCATACCCAATCTGATAAGAGTGGGATATCGCATTTTGAAAATGACCTTTTAAACACACTTATTACACAAAAAGTGTTTAATAAAATGCCTAAGAGAGATTTCTATTATAAAAGTTCATTTAAATGCACTAATTGGTGTACCACAATAATGACAATACATTTTTAGTTATTTTTAGTTATTTTGCTTATGAAACTCGTATGAACATCACTAACACGGATGAACAAGACTTATGATGAAAAGATCTAAACGAGATGAACAACACTAAAACTAAGAAAAGACTAATCTGCACGAACAAGAGTCTAATGATGGACAAGTACTAACTGATGGACAAGACTTATTTATTGATGATACAACACTTATTATTTGATGAACAAACATTTTTATTATTAATGAACAGTGTAAGAATGATGTTCCGTCTTTTTCATCAGCTTAGTCCTTGTTCTTTAGTTAGTGTTATAATCATCAAGGTTTAATCACCAACGCATGCTGATGCAACACTTATGAACACATGTAGATTCATGTAGATCGATGTTGTCTTGTTCATTAGTCTTGTTTATCAGTTTATCAACAAGATTGATGAACTGATGAACAAGACAAATTGATAGACACTTGTGAACAACATGTAGATTGATGTTCTGTTGCTCATTAGTAGTTAGTCTTGTTCATCATTTATTGTTGTTTATCAGTTTATTAATAAGTCTGATAAACTGATGAACAACATGTAGATTGAGGTTCTCTTATTCATCAGTTTATCTTGTTTATTAGTTAGTCTTGTTTATCAGACCATCAACAAGACTGACGAACAAGACTAATTGATGAACACTTATGAACAACATGTAGATTCATGTTGTCTTGTTCATCAATGAGTCTTGTTCATTAGTTAGTCTTGTTCATCTGTAGTTAGTCTTGTTCATCAGTTAGTGTTGTTTATCAACTCATCAACAAGATTGATGAACAAGACTAACACTTATGAACAACATGTATGTTGCAGACCAAAAACTTGAAATTTGGTTTGATGGAGTTCGATAAGTTAATGGAAGAGGTTGGATCCCGAAAACTAACAACCTGAGGGAAGTTATTATGGATAAGGCCCATAGATCTAGATATTCAATCCACCCAATAATTGATAAGATGTACTACGATATTAAGGAATACTACTGGTGGTCGGGTGATGTGCTGTCGTGTAGGGTCAATTATTTGATTATCAAGTTTTACATTTATATTTAGCCGACATACCTAAAACAACACTTTAACGGGCAGTGTACCTGGTCAAGATGGAGTTTCGCGGTAAGTAAGGTGTCGAACACTAAGAGTGAAACATTAATCCTATATTCTATCAGTATTTTAATTAGTTCTAATTAGTCTATTTACTGGTTAAACCAAGGCTATATAGGTTGTCTAATGGTATGGGGGGTTTTCAGCCTGAGAGACTGGCACAGGTTTGGTGGTGACAAATATCAATTCAATAAACAATAGACACAAAAGAAGAAAATTAGAAGATAGAAAAGCGGTACAAGCCAAATGATAGAAAACTGTATTAGCCATATTAAATCCAGTTCAATGTTGGTTTGTTTGTTTTAGTGCAATGATTTACTTATCTCGAAGCGGCATATCATTCTTAAGACTTAGGCGGGACATCATCCTAAGACCTAGACACGATTAATCCTGTCACAATTAACGCATCCGCATAAAGCATCCTTTAGTTTAATTATAATCTATCTTAGGGAATCAAAGCAGTGGTGATCCTGTTAAAACCCTAGCCCAACGGGACTTTACCCACTTATTGTTATATACTGGTAGTCTACTATTCAAATCTTTATCAGTTAATTAAGAGCATGATTGCTGAAACATAAACGGGTCACCTACCGGTCCAACTAAGCTCATAATTCAAAGACAAAGACAAAACGTTATTTGTGATCCTATTGGTCCAGTAATATAAAACACGATATGGAGAGCTATCCCAGTATCTAGATTACTTTTTAGGTATCACTAGACCCAGTTGAATGATAGGTCGCATATTCAAACACATAAACAAGTATGAGGTGATAAACATAATTAAACAATCAATGATTAATTAAGAAATCGATTTTAAAACAAACCAAACATTAAACTTTCATTAAGATGGCTAATACCCGAGGGTATTAGCCCATAACCATTGTAATTATACAAGCGTAATCAAACAATTGAAATCGAACGATTAAGAGAGTAAAAATTACACCCCCCCCCCCCCCCCCCCCCCCCCCCCCCCCCCCCCCCCCCCCCCCCCCCCCTCTGATGTCTTCTATGGATTCGTGATTAATGCTTGACCTTGGTGGCTGATCTTCACTTCTAAAATTCGTCTTTAATGAGTATGGTATAAAGAATATGATATTGCACACCGAAAACTCATTTTTAAGTCTTCTATTTATAGTGTCTGAAAAAGACTCGATACGCCGTATCTGGCTAGGTCGATACGGCGTATAGGACTGGATTCCTTAGAGTGCGCGCTACGTTCTCAATCAATCAATGATATCATTCCCAATTTACTTTATATTACCGTATTCTTTCGAATAGTTATTCCATAGATACAGGTATGAGCAGTCAGATACGCCGTATTTGAAATGGTCTCAAACACGCTTTCTTGTGAGTCTTGCGATGATACGCCGTATCTCTTTTTGTGGATCGGGTACGTAGTCAGAATTCAGCATTCTTCAAATGTCTTCATTTCAGCTCCAAATTATGCGCCTTTTAGCTTGTCTTCACAAAAAACACTCCTGAATTACTGCATTATAACTTTAATGCAATTAAGTACCAAAATAATGCATGATTAATATAAAAGTGGGCAAACATATGGGGGTAAATGATTAAATAAAGTAACGTTATTTTATGTCATCAATATCCCTTCTCCCCACTTGAATCCTACTTTGTCCTCAAGTAGACTTTAGAAAACCTTCCAGTTATGAAAATGTGTTCCAACGAAGTTGAGGATTTTCCGATTAGCATCGTTTTCTGTACATAACCAAGCTCCTCACGAAATATGGAAATGAAAACACTCAGATCACTCAACTAATCTAGGGTGCAACATTTAATTGGTACGCTCAATTGCCTGGTCGTGATTAGTTTCATATCATAAGCTTGGCAAGGATACACATCTCCACCGCTAAAGCTAAGAAGGAGCAAGTCAAAAGATAAATTAGGTTAAGAAGGCTTAAGGTTGATCATTCAACAATCTTTCACCATAAGTACCACACCAATAAGGCAGCTGAGCCACACATATATGGCCGTAACGACGGAATAGACATGTATGATTCGATCACATCCCCGATCGTGTTTAACCAACGGTTAGGATGAAGAACGATATAGGGTAGGGAGCTTCTAACTTTCACCGAAAGTCATCGTCAAACAAGGCAGCTGAGACACGCATACATGGCCGTAACGACGGAATAGACATGCATGGCTCGTACACATCCTCGTTCGAGTAGATCTTAAGGTTAGTTGCTAGGAAAGGGAAGTAAATGGGTGTTAAATAAAATTTACAAAACAAATAGATTAAAGCCAACAAATAAGGTACGGTTGCTAGTAACTTTCCCCGACCGTTCCATGATAAAGACTCGAACATATAGACAAACGCCTCGATCATAGAAATGACAAAGACAACCTAAGTTGGCGTTCCCATAACGGTCAACTTCCCTTACATCCCGCTCTTTACATACTTTTACAGAATAAGTGGTGATATCGGCCACTTTTTACAAGACTTTACATTGTTGATTTTTGTAATGTATCAACGAATAATCGATCATTCCAAGTAATTCCTTTGGTATAAACTTCTTTTGAACCGACTATTTTTCTTTCTTCTCTTTTTTTTTGCTTTTTCTCTTTTTCCATTTTTTTTACATTACATCATAAATCCCGGTTTAATTTCACCGTCTTCACCATCATAATTCATCCGGATAATCTTTTCCTTGTAACACTTCTTATTCGGGCCTGATTCATAATCGCGAAAGTAGCTAAACTTACGAGCTACATATTTTTCCCATTGCATTGTGTAATTTCCTGACCATTACAGAGATAGAAAATTTTCACTTTGACGCAGGAAATACAAAACTTTACACGAAAGCAACTAGCAACTTTGATTAAAATAGGCTTAATCTACACGGAAGGCTAAGGTGCAAAGGTGTAACGAAACATATAATATGGTGTAGAAAAAGAAAGGAATGGCTCAACAGGTTGTTCTAGGGGATCTTACTCTAAAAATAAGAGTAAACAAAGGGTTACACGGGATTTAACTAACCAGTGTAGTTAGTTAATTTTATGACATGTAGGCTATTTGGTTTAATCCTAGAAATTTATCAATTGAACATGTTCCTCCATCTAAATCCATAGTACTCATCATTGCGGTCTCGAGTGATATACCAGGCCAAGTTCTAAAGTCCACTACATCACCGGCACACTCATAATTTTGTAGAATTTTTAGTAAGCAATTGGAAACGGAATAGGCTTAATTCTCACAATATGTATCAAGGGTTATAGTGCGCTAGGTAATGTAACTAGTGATTTTTACAAAAGTCATGCTAATTTTTTTTTAATTTGGCCTATTTTTAAGCACTTTTAAGCACGTAGCATGTTATTTTGTAAAAAAGAAGACAAGTACGTTCTAATTCTCCATCCCCCACTTAAATTATACAACGTCCTCGTTGTATAGATAAAACAATTAAATAATAAGGAAGAATAGAATTAGAACGGAAAACTCCCTGATGTTTTGCTCGTGATAATTCTCCAAGATGAGTTCTTGAGCAAAAAGTGTGTTGACTAGGGCTTCAGAATGCCCGGATAAGTTCAACACATGTCTTTTTCAGAATATACCATATCATAGTTTCAGCAAGGTCCTGCATAAAAGATTAGAAGACGAGTGCAATTTCTATCTCGCTACAATGGTACAAGAAAACAATTAAACACACAACTGTACAGGGATCAATACGTCGTATCCCAAACCCTAGGATACGCCGTATGGTTCCTGTAAAAACAATTAAATACTGGAAATTAAATATTAAGTTTTAAAACTGATAACGTCCAGACACGTCTATACGCCGTATCCAGAGGGGTTCGATACGCCGTATAGAGTGTCTGGGAAGACAGACTCGTGCAACAAACAATTAAAATGCGACAAACAATTAAAATGACCGGGTTGTCTCCCGGGAAGCACTTTTGTTTCAGCTGGTCTTTAAGTTCGACCTTTTTTTGTCACAACACTTTTCCTTTTCAAGCAATGGTTTTGGGATTTCGAACCTGTAATCAATCAATGAGCCGTGTTGCTGAACTTACTGCCAGTCTTGATTCTATCACACACAAATAAACCGAGATCATATAATATATCAAAAGGAAATCGGTAATCAGAGTTTCATAAGTTTAATGTACAGTACAAGTCCACAAAAGATAATAATCAAAGGGAGTAAAAGGAAGAAATTAAGGGTCGGAGCCAGGTCCATCGTCCCGAGGAGCTGCGGAGGTTGTTGCAATATCGCCAGTTCCAAGGTCTGACAAACAAAAAAAAACATTGAAGGGGGGAGAGAGCATTTTGGTAGGGAAGTCGTGAGCTGCCGACGAGGGTGCTATATATTGCCTGATACGTACGTCCACTGGCATCCATAAACTGCGTCATACAGCTGATCATCCAGGAGGAGACCCTAGTTTGCTCGGTAATAGAGCTCTCAACCACTCCTCGTAAGCCCACAACACTCTGTCGTAATTCGCGCATCTCCTCTTCAATCCTATCGATCCTCTGTGACATGGTCTGGGGCTGAGGAGCGGGTGGCGATGGTTGAGGTGCCTGCAAGGATGCTGGAACAGCCTGAGCACCCTCGTCAGCTATAGGAGCACCCTCAGCGGCTGCAGGGGTACCAGCCGTAGCAGCCTGCTGCCTCTCTGGTCCCGAGGCTACCCAAGCCCATGTATCATCGTACCTCGAGTAGATGTTGAGCCTCCCAAGCTTATGTAAATCGATAACCGACAGCTCGCTAACAACCACCGATAATCCTCTTAATCCCTCATCACTAATCAAACCAAAATGAGCTGCCAGCCGCCTAATGAAGTACCCTCTAGACAACCGAGCTCCACTCTTCCTCCCCTCATCATGATGAAACAAATATTGTGCTAGTAGATGTAGGACATTAGCTGTCCCACGGTCCATAGTCCGTAAATAGAAAAGGTCGACCCCAGTCACCTTCTCCGCCCCCTGTCCTCTACCAGAAATACTACACGCAATCCTCCTGTGGCACAGTCTCCTCACATGATCTCTAATGTGAACATAGGAGGGGGCGGGCCCCAAGAAATCCTTGTCGGACGATATCTCGATCCAATAATCCCTAAGATCCCCCTTATCAGGGATCACTCTCTCGCTACGAGCCCAATAAGCTCCAAACATAGCTACTGCCATCTCTCCTCAAATGCATACCTAATGCCAGATAATCTGCCTTTTACGTCCATCCCTCCTCCTAACTCCACCGAGCTAAAAACAGAGTGATCAGCAACATCAAGCCCCATCTTAGTATCACTCATCTTACACATGCTCAAAAACTCTAGTATAAACTCCCTAACCAATGGTCCCCTGACCTCAAACAACCTCCTCCCTGCGTGACTAGTAAACAACGCCTCCCCATCATCCCTAGTGTATATCATACTCAGCCTATCCCCCAAAGTCTGTCTCATACCATCAGTCAACCCAACAAAGTCCAAAACATGTACCCGGTTAACCGGCCTACTTCATATCTTTTTGAGCCTCTGCTTGTAACCGTGTACAATCCCATCATCGTATCCATCAACCTGGTATCTGAGCCATAGGTATCTCAGGTCACGATGTGGTAATGGTGCCATATCTGCAAGAAATTTAAATCAATACACAGAGTAATGGGTCTTTTAACTGTTCTGTTTTTAGGAGTGGATACGGCGTATAGAGTGATAACATACGCCGCATAACGATTTTGTGAGGATACGACGTATAGGCTATATTGGATATGTCGTATGGGTATTTTAAATAAGTAGATGGCGTATTAGGGTGTGGATACGCCGCATTTGAAGGGATCTCAGCCTATACGCCGTATCCAGAAAAATAGATACGTCGTATAGGGCTAAATTGGGGAAAAACCGATACGACGTATTCATTTAGAGTGAATACGCCGTATTGCTTTAATAGAGTGAAAAATTATTTGGGTTTTCCCTAGTTTTACCCGTTTTAACCCAAAAATTTTGACAGTCTTATTTTACAAGTTTCATTGTTCTAAAAAGAGGGGGGCATATAGTAGTCACAAACAGGAAAACACAATCCTAAATCTAAACCCTAACCCTAATTCATAATTGAAAAAGAAGAGAAAGGACTTAAAACATACCGTGTGTTAGGATCTAGATGATATAGCAAGAAGTAGATTGAGATTCAAGTTTTTAGGGCGCGGTAAAAAAATTTGCTAGTGGAGTAAAAAGTGTTCGTGAAGAACAATCCGACGTATTAGCTGGGTTTTTATACCCACGCTGGATACGCCGTATTAGGAAGTGTCCAATACGCCGTATTGGATGTTCCTTTGTTGATTTAGTCAAAGTAGTTTAAAATGCTTGATACGACGTATAGATGTTTCCATGATACGCCGTATTCATTTGTGGGGCCAATTTTCCAAAGATTTTAACAGAGTAAAGAAAAACATACCTTGGCCTCCGCAACATCCTTGTGTGAGCATCATCCTTATAATACCGTTTAGGGTCGAACGGGATGCCAAATGGCACATATAAATTTTTGATGAGATTGAATGGCATCCAGTTAAAGTAACTCCAACTCACGATATTTGCATCCAATATTATGATACAAAAATTCTCGTTGAAAACTTTTTTAGTCTTATCGTGATTTTTTCTCGGAAGCTCATTTGATCTTTTTATTTCGTTACATCCTGAAGGTCGTGTTATATCGATATTATCATCGCTATCCTTAATCGTTTTCAGATTATCGAGAAAAATTACGTTTAGAGGGAATGAATCACCAAAGTGTAAAGTGGTTCGTTCCTTTTCATCATATTCGGACAAGGATGTTTCAAATTTATTGATATGTTGGGAACTTAAAGGAGGTTCAGTTAGAAGATCTGATTTAGACGTTAGGCCATCTTTGTAAATAATGGTTGGGAATTCATTTTCAAAATTGTTGAAGCAGTCTAAATTCATTTTTGAATTCATTTTGGAAAACTAGAAGGGGGGTTGAATAGTTTACCGCTTTTTAAATTGATGTTATGTTTGTTTATAAAAACTTATATTCGACTTTATGTGAATTCACAATATGCACAATATGAACAATTTAACTAATCAAGTAAGTAATGATAAGATATAAAATAAATATGCAAGATAAGAGATAAGAGATGGAAAGATCAAACCACAACACGAGGATTTATAGTGGTTCGGTAACGAAGCACCTCTTCGCCCTACTCCACTCCCCGAGCACCAAACTCGAGAGTTTTCTTCACTACGTCAACAAGCTCCCTTTAGGCGGAGAAAACCGTACACAACTTAGCTTACACCAATTTTCGACACTAAGCAAAATGTCGAGTTCTAATCCTAGCTAGAACCAATCTATCACGACTAATCACACCACTTCACGCAATTCACTACTTGGCTTCACCACACGACTTCTTCTTCACTACACGACTATTCTTCACTTCACAACTTCTCTACCCTTCACAAACTTTCTATACTTTTCTTCATAGCTTCACTTTAACTAAACACTGCCTTGATCACGCCAATCAAACACTACCTACTAAGATCAACCCGATCTATCTATACTTATAATGATCAATACAATCTACTTAGTATACACAACTACGATACACAGATTACTTACAAGATACGATACAATTGCAACAAGGATGCAAGGACACACACTAAGCTATAATACTTCTTCACTTGATGATAGGAAGTATTCTTCTCTTGCACTTAAGGATCAAAGCTTGGATCACTTGGAAACAAGGCTTTATGATTAAATGATCAAAGGAAAGAAAGGAAAGTATAAACTAATTTAGAACAGAAAGAAAGTGTGTGCAAAAGGTGAGAAAAACAATAGGGAATAGTCCAGTATTTATAGGCCAACTGAGCTGGCTTTTTGTCTAGGCAGTCCCCTTAAATAGGGGTCGGTCCCCTTAATAATTAAGGAGGCCGCCCTTTATAATTAAGGGGGCCGCCCAGCCCAGACGCTCTCTTTTTTGTCTTTTCTGAGAGAGGTTTTTTCTGGAATATTTCTAGCCGTTTTTAGGTAGAAAATTTAAAGTCAAAATATTTATTTGAATAAAATATTTCTTTTAATCTAAAAATGTTTTGTAAAAGATATAAAAATGTTTGTGACATTTTTATAAAAAATGTGAGGTTGAATAAAAATTCATTTGATCATGAAATGCATTAAGCATATGTTTATTCATACCTTTAAGTGATTAAATTTTCAAAATGAAAATTTACTACTAATTACTTGTTTACAAATAATTTTTCATTAATCGTTTTTACATTTTGTGATTATCAAAACGTAGAGAGGTCGAAAAATATTAATAACGTTTTTAGGCATTATTTCTATCAACAATCTCCCCCTTTTTGATGATTACAAAATCTAAACTCATTAAATGTAAAATTATATTTAAACAAGTATTTAGTGAGTTTTATTTCCATTTCTCCCCCTTTTTGTAGAATCAAAAAGGCTTCATCGATGAATATGTGAAAAGTCGACGGGATGAACGCTCCCCCTTGATGTGTACTCCCCCTCGTTCGAGGGCACCAAGGGATCGAGCTATTGATAACTTTGCTACAAAACAAGTTAGAAGAACAAGACAACCATTTCTAACATATAGCAAATAGGAAAAATATTTAAACATGTTGATAATGCTTAACAAGTGTCAAGTTATTTGTGTAAACTAACAATCACAAATATATATCAACTAGGCTTAACTTTTATGGATATGAAAAATTCAACCAACCAAAAAGAAAACAAGTGCATAAAAAATATAAGACTAAGGAGCATTCATTAAACATAAAAATTGTGTATAAAACACAATCATGCATACATCAAATAGAAGTAATATGCTTGAAGCACATTAGTACAACATACATTAAACTACAAATGTCCTAATAATTCTAGAATTTTATTAGACTTGCTTGCAAAAGGTTTGTTTGACAATTATTTAAAAATAGCTAAACATGGTGTATGTTTAGTACGGATGCTTTAATTGTGACAGAATTTATGTGTCTAGGTCTTAGGATGATGTAAAGCCTAAGTCTTAAGAATGATATGCCACCTCGAGAGAAGAAATCATTGCACTTAATAAAAAAACCAACTTTCTAATCGGATTGATAATGGTTAATACAAATTTCTTATATAAGCTTCGACCGCTCTTTTATCTTTTGTTAATTAGCTTGCGTGGGTAAAAGTGCCTTGAATTGATTGTAGTCACCAACCAAACCGTGCCAGTCTCTCAGGCTGAAAACCCTCCTTTTCCCGTTAGAATTAGGATTTAGACTGACATAGGTTTAACATAGGTTTAGAATAGAATAGAATTAACATAGAATAGATAACCAAGATATTAATTAAATTGATAGATTTAACCTCGCTTCAAGTGTTCGACACCCTACTTACCACGAAACTACTACTGATCGGGTACACTGCCCGTTAAAGTGTTGTTTTTGGTTTAGTCGGCAAAATATAAATTTAAAACTTGAATCAATAAAATATACACCACACAACGACACATCAAGTTTTTGGCGCCGTTACCGGGGAGTGAAAATTAATCTTGATTTTTATTTGATATTTTGGTTTTTAACATTAGATTAGATCTAACCCGTAGGATTAGTGTAATTTAGATTAGTGTATATCCTTGTATATTCTGTAATATTTGTATATTTGTCTTTAATTGTTTGTGTGTTTATTTGTTTGCGTATTTAATTGTTATTCTTAAATACACTGTTCTGGTCGACAGTTGAATACGGCGTATCCACTTCCATCGGATACGGCGTATCCAGCTTTCTGTCTAATACAGCGTATTCATCCCATCAGATCAATACGGCGTATCCACTTTAATTGGATACGGCGTATTGATCATCTGGAACAAAAGCGAATTCTAAGTTTTTTGTGATTGATTTTCATGCCAGAAATTTTTACCTTTCTTCGAAACAAATCCTACTGATTGTTTATCCCTTGTTTCAGGTAGTGCATGACAAGGAGTTCCACGAACGAACTATTTACACCTTACAAAGAACCTGAACGAAAATTTTGATCATCAAGGAGACACTTCAAGACTCTAAGCCTTGACGAATTGAGATCGCCTGATTTCAATCTACTTTCTGACCAAGAATACTCAGAGGAAGAAGAAGCGGAAGCAATGGCGGAAACTATGGAGGAATACATGAGCAAAACCCGAGCCGACTATAGATCGGGGGTTGTTAGGCCAAAGATCGAGGAAAAATATAGTTTTGAACTAAAAGGCCAATTTTTCAAGGAACTAAGGATCAACACATTTAGTGTTTGTTGTGTTTGATTGAGCAAGTCGGTTTGACGTTCAAAGAGAAGATCATCATTTTGTTCAGAAGAAGTGGGAATGTCATATTGTTGGTAATCGAGAGGTCCGAGAGAGTTTAGGTAAGTGGTAGGAGATGGGGTACTAGACGAGTAAGCCCATTCATACTATCTCATCATTCTTGGTGAGATGAAGATACACGGTTATGATGGGCGAAAGTTGATGAGACGGAGTGACGGGCTTTTCTACAATCACTTTGGGGTTTTCGGATTTGTTTTAAAGCGAGTGGACGCATGACACGATCAACGGCATTGTAAATGCCATTTTCAAGGTGAGGGTAGTGTTCCATAACATGTCGAAAGAGACGTTGCAAAGAACATACATAAGGAAGATGGCTTTAGGGAAGTTGCTCGTGTACTTTTAATTCTTTTGACAACGAAAATAGGCTAGATTATATGTTGCTCGGCGTTAGAATACATATAAACATATGAGCTAGGCAAGCCGGGGAGATGGGTTATGGTGTCTCTAATCTCAAACACATTGCATAATATGATTTCGTTCCTCTTTTCAAGTCTTGTCTAAGTTCTTTGGTTAGAACTTGATTTGGTGAAAGAATGACGTTTTTGTGTTTGATGGTGCGGTGAGGGTCAACACGTTGAAATTGAAGAAATTGATGAATTTCTTCAGGAGTAGGAAGGTCGGTATGATATGGTCCTTTAGTTTCTTGGGAGTATGCAAGAGAACTAAGATCCCATTCGTTTGTGAATATGGCTTGGCCATTGATTCGGAATTCGAGGATTTGACCTGAAATTGTTGGAGGAGTGGAGTGATGAATTCGTTTTGAATCATGAAAGAGATAAGAATGACGCCGAAATCATATTTTTGAAGAGTGACTTGACTATAAAAGTCCAGAATAAAACGAGGGACAATTGGATCATTAATTTCGTAGAGACAATTGAGACGCATGTTAGAAAAACAATGATCGATGTGATCAGATGTGTAGTAAAGTTGATCAACAACTCTACCCTCATGAATGCATCGATTTTCGATAGGTTTGTAGAAGTGTGCGATAGTAGAAGAAATACAGGGTGTTTGGGATACTTTAGGAATGTAAAAACGGGCAAGAGAGGTATCACCAACTGTTGCTCGAGGCATGTTTATCACCTAAACAAGATAACAACGAAATAAATTATTAAAAGAATAAAAAAATAAAGTTTTGAAAAACGACAAATGTGGGACAAGGATTACTTCAACTCTAAAAATAAAAACCTAAGAAGTAATCCATATGTTCCTTAATTTATTTTTCACTTAATCTAGGGTGTCAAAGAATATATATTAGTTATATATATTAACATCTAGGAAATGACCCAAACACTTCCTAATCAATACAGGGGACTTGATAAAAATGTCGAAAAGATATACGGGTTCACAATATTAAGTTATATTTACCTCATATAAATATGAACGTTGTTATATTTTGTTGACAAATTTGTTCCTTATTTTTTGACTTGATGGAGAGTTTTAAATGGTGTTTGTTTTGATCACATCTATGTTTTAAAACGTTAAAACCAATCGCCTCCTTTATTTTATACTTTTATAAAATGTATCAATTATATATATATAATATATATATATATATATATTTTTATATATATATATATATTTATATATATATATGAATTTATCTGATGACTTATACACGTTAGTTAGTGTTTATACAAGTGGTCAAAAATTTGTGATGGTCATTTCGACTCTACAAAACTGATCTAAGAAACGAACAAACACCTTTATTTTTATAAAAACCTTTATTCACTTGATTCGAAAGATAAGCTTTTTAGATATGTATGTTCATCGATAGACCAAGTATAATAATTTTAACGTGTTTTGCATGAATTCAACAATGATATAGAATTTTGTTTCTGAAATTTGGCATGAATCAACAATATATATATATATATAAATTTTTGAACCCAAAAAAAAATTGTGACTCAATCCTATTGAAAATCTTGAATTCCTATGACTACGGGAATCATTATAATTATGGATTTCCTAGACCTAATCATAAAAATATAGAAGATACAAGAATTATGAAAAATACCCAATTTTGATTAATAGCAAAATTGGATGGAATTGAAAAAGAAAAGTATAGGAAATCTTACAATAGAGGTTGTTAATCTTGTTGTTGGTGTTTTCCCCTTGCAAATTTTGATTGATTAGGTGTTTGGAGGTTTGAATTTTTATGGTTATGGATGTATGTGTTCGTCGCACGGTAGCAGGAGGAAAGGGAAGAACTAGAATGGGTGTTTGGAATTGAGTTTTACGCAGAAGAAGGGTGTTTGGCGAAATTAAATGGCCGGTCCCCTTAAATATAAATGGGCCGCCCATATTAACACGGCTGGTCCCCTTAATTTTAAGGGGGCCGCCTATCTGAGAAAAAATATTGTTTTTCGATTTTGACTATTTTTTTTATTTTTTTAAATGTACAATTATCAAAATACACCGGGAGCTACTAGCAATATTGTTTTAGATAATCTAGTCGTCAAAATAATAAAGTTGAAGGCGAGAGAAAAATACTTGACATTTTTAATTTAACTTTTCGTTAAGTTAAGTAAACTTAAATAATTTCCAATGAAATAATTAAGTTGTCAAGATTTTTGGATCGAGAGGTGGTTTAGAGATGATTGACAAAATTTAATTGACATTTTAATTAACCTTTCGTTAATTAAAAATACTTTGATTACTTCGGATGAAATAATCAAGTTGTCAAGCCGAGAGAAGATTTAACGAGGATTTAGTGACGTTTTCAATCAACTTCTTGTCAATTGAATAAATTAATTACTTCGGATGAAATAATTAATTGTCACGATTTGTAATATTTGAAAAATGATAAATATGTGACGATAGAATAATAGAATGGAGTTAAAGCTTGATGAGAAGATTTCGATAGACGTAGTTTATTGTAGACGTGTAGACGAGGCGGACGTCGTAGTCGAAAGGAGTTTGTTTCATCCATAGTGTTTTGATGTCATGCCTTTCCGGCGCAAGATGAAAAACTAATCCTACTTTTATGTCAATAATTTCCCACTAACTCACTTTTCTTCATCTACGTGAGTTTGCTACTAGTGGACATGGAAGATTTATATTTTATAGAGGTACGTAGAGAATCCTAATTCAACTACGTGATAGATGAGTTCATAATGAACAAACTCTCTTAATTCTAGAAAACCAACAAATGGCATTTCTAGTGACTATACTATTTCTACAAGCTTAAATTATACTCTATTAACTATAACTTATTTGATTAGCATATACTATATGTAACAGGAAAATATATAATCATTTAGCATTTAACACATAATCTAAATTCTAAGGAGTTTGGAAAGAAGACATACATTTGCCTACGATGTGTTTTCTTCAACATCTTCAAGTAAGTAAGCGTTGAAGTAGAAATCATTTGGTAAATCCGCCGTAAGATTTTAAGAATGTATTCACTCGTCGAATTCCAAGAAATGTTCATGAACTACTCCACTAAAATATTGTAACGACTCAACCACTTGGTCCCCAATTTCTCATGGGTCCAAAATTGTTAGTCCCGAACATGTTTTGCATATGTTGCATTTGATTCGGATACATATAAGGTGGACATATTCCCCACGGAGGGAAGTTTGGTTGTTGTGAATAATTCCACATTGAATGATTATTATTAGGGTAGTTTGTCTACCTTGATCTATCCTAGGTTGTGGTGTTCTAGATCGATGGTGAGAGTTATTAGTTCTTTTTGGAAGAGGAGTCTTAGATCTAGTTTTAGGTTTAGTAAATCCAACTCCGGGTTTTAAAGAAGGTTTATAAAAATGTTTGTACTTCGTCGTCGCTTGCAATGAGTATTTTAATATTGTTTATAAGCATAAATTTTGGTCTTGGGTTTGAATTTAATTCTACTACTTTTTTTTAGACTCAACCTCTTGTGACTTTACAAAGTTTATTTGTTTAGACTCACTAGTTGATCCTTTGGTAAAATTAAATCCTAAACCGGATTTATCTCCTGATGGTTTTTAAAAACTTATTATTTTCTTAAGCGAATGACTACTATTATAAATTGATTTAGCTTAGAAATTTCTTCCTTAAGCTTTTCATTTTCAAACTTGAGGTTTTGACACATTTTGTATTCTTTATTTACCTCTTTACCTTATTCTAATTTGGATAGTTTATTTTTTAATCGAGTATTTCATTTTCTAACCCATTTTTAATTTGTCTTAGTGATTTATTTTTAGCCATGACTTTTAGACTTACTTTGCATAGTTGATTATATTCACTATCTAAGTCTTTTTCATCTAACGATGAATGATCATCACTAAAGAATTTGGTTTCGGAAAGTACCTCATTGGATGCTTTAGCCATGAGACATTTTTCGTCCTTTGTTCTTTCTTTTTCATCTTCGTCGCTATCACTCCATGATCCTCTAACGAAGACTCTTTGATTGTAGTTTCTTGATAGTTTTGGACACTCTCCGATGAGATGATTTGGATCTCCACATTTAAAACATTTTCTTTCGCCTTTCTCATTTTTATCGTCTTTACTTCTTTGGGATGACTTTCTTTCATCATGTGGTTGTCTTACGAATCTTCCTCGTCTTTTGAAAAATTTCTTGAAGTCTCTCACGGCCATGGCGTATTCTTCGTCTTCACTATCGGAAGTCGAACTATCTTCATCACTCGATTCCTTTTTGGCTTTCAAGGCAAGAGATCTATTTTGTTCTCTTTTGCCTTTGACCATTTCAGAATCTTTTTAATTATTACTTTATAAACTTTCAAGTTTCCAATGAGTTCATTAAGTGATAGATATGTTAAGGAATCATTACCATAACTCGATTTTACCAATGATTTATGAATCAAATTTATGATTTATAGCTTTGATTCACTATTAAATGATGTTTACTTGTGAATCAAATAAAAAATTATGAATCAATTTGCTCAAACGTATATTTCTCAATCTTCTCAAAATAAAAACCTTCTCAACAGAACCGGAGCCTATATATATAATCCGGATCGATTGAGAAGGTTTTTATTTTGAAAAGATTGAGAAGGTTTTCAAAATTTCTAACTTTGATTCACGTTTTTCAAGCGTAAAACTCATTTTAATGTGATTATAATTCAAAATGTGTAAAAAAAATTGAATCGATGTTTAAAATCTCTTGATTTTGCAATATATGTACAATACTGAATCATCTATACAAATTTAATGAATCATCATCATAACTCGATTTTAACAATGATTTGTTAATCAAATTTATAATTTATAGATTCGATTCACTATTAAATGATGTTTACTTGTGAATCAAATAAAAAAACATGAATCAATTTGCTCAAACGAAGATTTCTGAATCTTCTTAAAATAAAAATATTCTCAATAGAATCGGAACCTATATATATATATATATATATATATATATATATATATATATATATATATATATAGGGGCGCGTTATATTGAGAACTCATTTTATGTGCAGAACTTTTCAGAACTATTTTAAAGCAATCTAGACCCTTGGATCATTTAATCAATGGTCATTAATGCCTGATGGCATTTATGTAAATAATTGAAATTAAAATTTGGCTGGAAATGTATAGATAAGGGTATAATTGGTATTAAACATAATTAAAAAAGTGTAATCGTAACTGTTTCTCAATTAATGAAACAATCAATATCATTTATTTTTGAAAGTTTCAAATTGAAACAATCAATATCATTTATTACCAAAGAATGAAACAATCAATATCATTTATTTTAGGGAGTTTCAAAATAAATCGTATCATTTATTTTTTGAGAGTTTCAAAAGTGTTAATCTATATATGGATATACAATCAGTACAAAATAAATCATATCATTTATTTTAAGGAGATTTATTAAAAATATAGGAGATTTATACAAAAAAAGAACAAATATGTTCCAAAATAAAAAAACATACATGTTTCACAAATACAACATACATGTTTCACAAATACAACATACATGTTTCACAAATACAACATACATGTTTCTCTCATTATAAAGCATTCATGTTTTATAATTAAAAAGAACAAATATGTTCCAAAATAAAAAAAACATACATGTTTTTGATAAAACATACATGTTTCATAAAAAAACATACATGTATCTCAATTAAAGTAACATACATGTTTCTTAAAAAACACCCTTTAATTGAAACCACTATTATAAAACATGTATGTAAATCATGTCATTTATTATCAAAGAATAAATTGTATAATTTATTATCAGAGAATAAATAGCATCATTTATTTTAGGGAGTACAATCAATACAAAATAAATCTGAAAATATATTTAATATCATTAATTATAAAAGAATAAACGGTATCATTTATTTTAGGGAGTTTTAAAAGTGTTAATTTAAAGCAGGATATGCAATCAATACAAAATATATCGTGTCATTTATTATAGTGAGTTTCAAATTTGACCAAAAATTGTGTTTATTTAAAATACCCAAAATATCCCTAGATAATAAATTGAATTAATTAAATAGAAAACAATTTATTAAATTCTGATTGGTCTAGAATAGTTCTGTAAAGTTCTGCACCTAAAATGAGTTCTCAATATAACACTTCACTATATATATATATATATA
>BQNB010014761.1:0-5000 GCA_026074375.1 Tanacetum coccineum | reverse complement strand
GTTTTTGAATGGCGTGCACATCTATAATTAACACGATGTTCTCGAAGAGTGCATACATGTTCTTGAAGAGTGCACACATGTTCTCGAAAGACGTGCACATATGTTCTCGAAAAATGTGCAAGTATGTTTTTGAAAGATGTGCACATATGTTCTTGAAAGATGATCAATAGATGCACTTTTGCTTTTAGATGGCGTGCACAAATGTTCTCGAAGCCTCGCATTTATGTTCTCAAAGCCGTGCATACATGTTATTAGAAAACGTGCACATATTTTATAATGAATTTGGACACATTTTTTTTAGATTGTATTATACTTGATATCAAATTTTGTATGTGATATTTATGTTCTTAGTTTGTTATAAATTTAGATGTCTTATGTATAAATTTCATATTGTTGATTTTTAAACTTTGAAGTTTACAAATTTTAGACTAAAAACATATGTGATATTACTTTCTTAAGCAAAAAAGCTTAAATGCTTAAAAACATTATATACATGAACATATAAATTTACATTTTTTAAGAAAACATATATATACCTATTCTTTTTGAAAACTTGTTTGCTGGAGGAAAAAACTTTAAGAAAAATCATTTTTTTAATTCCGAAAATTAGGAATTTAAAAATAAACATTTTATTAATTAAAAACATAAAAAATAGTGTAATTTTTTTAATTCCGAAAATAAGTGATTTAAAAATAGAAAAAAAGTAAAAAATATTATATGTATATAAATAAAGTCAATGGTCATTTTATTAGTCATTAATGTAACAATCCGTATTTTCAGGTCATTTTACGACGTCATTTATTTCACTATTAATTTTTAGTCTCGTACGCGTTTGCTTTTTATTTTAATCGTTAAGATAAATCACGTAAACTAAAAATTATCATTCAACGTAAACGGGCATCAAAAAATTAAACGTTTACGTCAAGCATTTGTTAGATAATTATTTGGAGGATAATTATTAACTTTGCACATTTTATTTTTATTGGTTACGTAAAGTGTTTACGTTTCGCGTTTAAATACATTTAGGCATTCACAGAACCACCAAAACTTATCTACGCTTCAACAAATACCCATTAATATACCCAATACCCAAAGTTTTATAAAACTTCACCTATTTTTACCATATGGCCGAATTTTACATAAAAGAAACCAAGCTAGAACATACACTTTACAAGTTATACTTCTACATTAAACCTTTAAATCTTGTAACTTCAAGTAATACTACAAAATATAAACATAAAATATCTAAGCCTTCTCTAGTCCCTCGCCTCCCTAATTTTCGGTGCAAATATAGTCCCAAGGGAACATAGAGCACACCATTTACCAACTAGTACCTTGTACAAATCTAGATCATTATAACTTATGTTAATGACTAGTTAACATGACCAAAGACCTTCCTTAATTCACTCCCCATGTTTCACTTGGTCTTGGTCTTCAATAAGTGAACTTGGACTAGCCTTGTAGTATATATACATGCATACTAGAAGAGATAACACACACAACACATTTCCATAAGTAAAAACCTCACAAACTCTTTTTGTTTCTCTCCTCCTAGCCACTGCTAAACAACAACACCTACACACAATCCATACAATTTTATTTACCAAGCATACAAGTATTCTAACATCATATCTAAGGTATCCTAAGGTGTATTGAAGGCTTGGTTTAGTGTTTAAACGGGTTAATCAAGAAAGGTACAAGATTAGGGTTTTCTTGAAAGTTAGGGTTTTCTAGTCTTTGAAGCTTAGGTTTTGATTCTAAATTAGGGTTTAGATCTTGTTTCTCTTCATCATACTTAATTATAAGGTTGCATTCGGGCATTTTCGTGACGTATTTTCATTTTGTGATTTACATTGTTGATTCATTCACTTAAGGTGGGTTTATAGCCCCTTTTTCACTTGTTTTACAATTACTTTACGAATCTCGGGAGAGAATCCATGCTTGTTACAACTTGTTTACATATTCATGTACAATTTGTTTTGCATACTTTATACATACTTGATTTCGTAACTTGGTTACAAACTCGTTTACATAATCATTACAAACTCGTTACAACTTTGTTATACACTCATTTGCATATCTCACAGTGAGATACAATACTTTTTTTACTTATGGACGCAACAACTATACTTTACTTTTATGATTACGGATTAGCTTAAGTTTCATGAATTGTAAATTATTCGGAGGGTAAGCGTGAATGTTATAAAATAGATCTATTCGGGATTGGCAATCCTCGTTCTGGTGATTAGCTATCACTGGACAAATGAACGTTATACCATGTCGGAGCACGACTGGATTGGTGTCTATAGGGCCAACAACTACATACTCATGAACTCTTACTGTGCCTTGAATAAAGTGGCATACATATAAGTCTACGTTGCAGTTTTATGAACTTAAGGGTGCAATCGTAATCACTCCTCATGTTGCATATTAGGTAATACATACTTGAAACATTTTGTGACATTGTGCTCATTACGATCATCATACTCTTTGAAACATTGCGGTCCAACATTCATACATACAATTTCGGTAACTATTATAACGATTGAAATGGTCATATACTATTATAAATCTTTGATCCAATATTTACATCTGTAAAAATCTATGAACTCATCAACTTTATGTTGACACTTTTAAGCATGTTTTTCTCATGTGAATTAGATGCTTGACATACATGATGTGCATTGGAGTCTAGACTATACAAGATTACATACATCGGTTCTACAAACAAATCTCGTTGTATTACTTTCAAGATTTTCATTATAATGTAAATATGGGACAAGTGCTATAACAAGTTTAATTTTAATTAAATCAATGAGATTACTTTTCAAACGACTCATTTAGAGGTCGTTCTCTCATATCTTGTGCTGTTGTATTATGAAGTAACGCTCCCATGACCCATATTCCGCTGCGACCCAATTTGGGGGTGTTACAGATTGGTATCAAGAGCCAAGGTTATAGAGAACCAGGTCAAATGTTTTGCTTGGACTATAACCGTTTTCACAAACATTGCATCATACAAAACTTTTTTTTTAACGGAACATACATACACTATTTGTTTGAATTAGTTGGTCATACTAGATGCTTACATGATTAATATACGTGTTTATAGTATAGTACGTATATTACTACTGGTCTTATATAATATACTTATATAAGTTTAATTTTGCTTGTTACAACAGTCATGTCGCGTTTATGATTTTATGAAATCTGACGTGTATTATATTTTCTTATGATTTTAAAGAAAATGGCACAAAAGAAAAGAACCACAAGGGCATCACCAGCCACAACAACCACCACCACCACACCGGTCACCAATGCCCAGCTTAAGGCATTGATCGACCAAGGCATTGCCGATGCATTGGCAGCACGTAACGGTGACAAAAGCATGAATGGCGATGACAGCCATAATTCAGGAACTGGTGTAAGAAGACAAGTTCCTCTTGCTCGTGAGTGCACTTACCCAGATTTCATGAAATACAAACCCCTCTATTTTAAGGGTACTGAAGGAGTTGTCGAGTTGACCCAATAGTTTGAAAGAATGGAAACTATGTTTCGTATAAGCAACTGCACTGTGGAAAACCAAATCAAGTTTGCCACTTGTACTCTTCTTGGAAGTGCTCTAACGTGGTGGAACGCCCACGTTAGGACTGTTGGTCATGATGTTGCGTATGCAATGACTTGGACAAACCTGAAAAAGATGATGACCAACAAGTAATGCCTAAGGGGCGAGATTAAGAAGCTTGAGGTTGAGATGTGGAACCTGAAGGTTAAGGGTACCGATGTGGTAGGCTATAACCAACGTTTTCAGGAACTGGCATTGATGTGTACTTGGATGTTTCATGAAGAGTCCGATAAGATCAAGAAATACGTCGGTGGTTTGCCCGACATGATTCACGGAAGTGTAATGGCATCTAAGCCTAAGACAATGCAAGATGCAATTGAATTTCAACTGAACTAATAGACAAAAAGATCAGCACTCCTGTTGAACGTCAAGCTGAGAATAAGAGGAAACTCGATAACAACAACCAAGCTCAACAACAACCTCTCAAGAAGCAAGGTGTGGCTATAGCTTATACCGTTGGGTCTGGTGAAAGGAAGGAGTATGCTGAAACTCTACCATTATACAACAAGTGCAAGTTTCATCACAATGGCCAGTGCATTGTAAAGTGTGCAAACTGCAAGAGAGTTGGTCATTTGACCCGAGACTGTAAGAGTCCTGCTGCTACTAACAATCAGAGAAACCTAACTTGCTATGAATGTGGGAATCAAGGGCATTACAGGAATGATTGCCCAGAATTAAAGAACCAAAACCATGGAAACTAAGCTGGAGGTACTGGAGCACGAGGAATGGTGCATGCCTTAGGAGGAAGAGAAACCAATCAAGACCTTAATGACATGAAGGATGATATCAATGCTTAGACCCTATTCCTTTAAGAATTCTCGTTGTATTTTCTTTTAAATTTCCGTTGTGTTGTACGAATGATTTCCAATTTATCTATCAAATCAATGTGTTGTGAAAATTTTGTCAAATTTACTTTAATTCTCTACTTATTTATATAAGCCACTCCCACAAATATTATGAGACTATGACATTATTATGACGAAAATGAGCATCGCATTGTTAAGCCCTCAAATATACATAGCATGATCAACTATGTATAATTCAGGAAGGACCATGCCCATGCTGAGAGTAGTCACCTTAAAACTTCTTGTCAAGAAACAATTTTCTATTTGCATCAAGTTTTGTGTGCGTATTCATAAAACGCGTTTACTTTTGGAAATCGAATTAGTAATCGTAGCAACTAAGCAGACCTTCACTCCACCTTACTATATAAAGTCGACATCATCAAAAAAAAGAAGAAGAAAAAAAAAGTGTTACAACTGACACGTTAAGCTAAAGGGAACAAATAAACCCACTAGGAGCCGAGCCTTGGTCGCAACAATAAATATTAAACCAACATCACAAATCTTGAAACTTCCAAGTTAAATCAATTTAG
>BQNB010014760.1:0-74514 GCA_026074375.1 Tanacetum coccineum | reverse complement strand
CTAGTGTTAGCAGACCACAGCTTAAGAGCTATCAAGTTAAAGATAAGGTTATGCCAAACAATAGTCAAGTGAAGTTTAACCACAATGAAGTAGAAGAACACCATAGGATTTCAAGTATTTCTAGGAAAACAAAGTCTGTAACTGCATGTGTTGGCCTTAAAATATGGTGACAAACACGGAATTACATTAGTTTATTTATAGCGTGACACATATGGACTAATAATGACAAGCTACGATAGTTATGTGTCACTAGGACTATAAATACCCCCTCCATACTTCCATGGAGTGGTGAAGTTCACATTTGTAAAAGTGTGTGTGTGTGTGTTCTCTCTCTAACACATACCTAACTTCCCATCTCTTATCTTTTCTCTATAATAAACATGGATCAATTTCTTTTCCATTTTACCATACCTCCGGATCTCGTGTTATAAGGGTGAATCTATTGTTAACAATTGGCACCAGAGCATAGGAGGAATCCGTGTTGTTTATCTACTAATTATTGTGGTTAAAAAGAATCAAATTCGTGGCTTGTTTTTTTTTGTTCGAAAAAATAGCAAGAAAAATCAAGATTTGATCTTTGTTTGTGGTTAAAAGTGTTAAAGATTTGTACTTTCGGGCTTAGTTTATCCCTTGCACATTACTAGGTGGTTATAAACATCATTTCGTAGCTTTCAAGAATTTGATGATTTTTTTCTTGGTTGCGTTTTTGACTTCACTGAAGGGTGTTCTTCATTGCGTTTTGATCATTGCGTTTTGATCATTGCGTTTTGATCATTGCGTTTTGATCATTGCGTTTTGATCATTGCGTTTTGATCATTGCGTTTTGAACATTGCGTTTTGATCATTGCGTTTTGCCTAATTGAAGACCCTTATTGCGTTTTGCCTAGGGGAGACTCTGTCCATTTCATTTCTTGGTTGCGTTAATCTCAACAAATCATTGCGTTTTGTCTCAAGAAGACTGCGTTTTGTCCATTGAAAACCCTTGTTTTGAAAACCTAATTTCCCAAAAAAAAATCGACCTTACCGCGCATCAGGTGGGCATGTGACCGACTTTGGGCATATGACCGAATTTGGGAATATTATAATCAAAACAAGAACAACAAACAAACACCACAATCAAGAATCGAGACTCATAAGACACAATCAACCATAACAACACACCACACAAACAACAACACTTAATCCCAAAACGATCCTGAAAAGATTCACTTAAATGACAAAATGGCTAGAGATTCGGATTACGATGACATGTGATCACGGAGTTGATTTGGTATCCCTTATTTGCGATTAAAGTTGAATTTCGCAGAGGCGTCTACTTATTTCATCATCGAGACTTTCTTTTATTTTCTATTGATTGATGACTTGCTTGAACGTATACAGTTATGATTAAGACTTGGATTATCTATTTTCCAGCGGTCAAGGGGTGGTTGGATGATGACCTGGACAACTATCACTTAAAAGAGTTACGTTGTAGTACTCAATGTCACACGCAGATGTCGATGTAGATAATTTCAAGCGGTGTTGTACTTCTTATACTTCTGATGGAGTATAAGGTACTTAGAGATTTTCTTCTGCACCGTTCTTCAATCAACAATAGTGCAAGATTAAGTAACAAATTTTGGGGATTTTACTTCAGTTTCAAGTTTGATATATCGGGTTTACTTCACCAAGTGATCACGAAAATAGCCTACAGAATACGAGGGGGGGGGGGGGGGGGGGGGGTGGGGGGGGGGGGGGGGGTGGGTGGGGGGGGGGGGGGGGGGGGGGGGGGGGGGGGGGGGGGGGTGGGGGGGGGCGGGGGGGGGGGGTGGGGGGGGGGGTGGGGGGGGGGGGGGGGGGGGGGGGGAGGGGGGGGGGGGGGGGGTGGGGGGGGGGGTGGGGGGGGGGGGGGGGGGTTGGGCGGGGGGCGGGGGGGGGGGGGTGGGGGGGGGGTGGGTGGGGGGGGGAGGGGGGGGGGGGGGGGGGTGGGGGGGGGGGGGGGGGGGGGGGGGGGGGGTGGGGGGGGGGGGGGGGGGGGATTTTACATTCATTTTCAAGTTTAGTTTACGGGTTTACTTCACCATGTGATCACGATCAAGAGCCTACAGAATCACGAGTGTTGGTAGTTAGCCTGAGAGTTTAAGGTTGAGATGTAATCAGCACCTTCTTCACCGGTATTTTTGTGTATTCCAGACAAAGTACTTCACAGTCTAAGCTATATCTTCAAAGTTCTTCGATGACATTCAATTCACAAGACCTTAGATTGTACAAGTGTTATTGATTCTTGATTCTTTTCACTCTCGGTTTCATGACAGTCAACAGGGTAATGATTCTTTTGTATTATCAAGATTGTGCTTAAGACAGGAACTTCTCGAGTATATGGGCGTACACGACAATGATGCTTCCGAGAGTTCGCAACCATCATGGGGGAAAATGTATACATCCGGGACTTAATTGACTTTGATGTTACCATGTCAACTTCCAGGGGGAAGTAGTGTATACTACTTCACTAAGAATGGTTTGTGAAGTATTCTGCAAACATAAGAAGAACAGATGCTGATTTCTCGCGTGCATCCCCGAACGAATATTCACCAAGCCCTAATGACAAGAAGCAGCGGTCGTTGGTATGGTTTGATTCACAATTTTCCGCTGTGCACTTTGATGACAAGTAGAAAGATTGTTCAAGCTACATCAATATTTCAGAATCTGCTCAAGATAGGGATGTTGGTTTGGGGGAAGCTGATTCAGAAACTTTACCACAAAAAGATTTTATGAAGAAAGCTTTTCAAGACATGCTGCATGAATTGGGGGGAGTGCTATCCAAATCATGCATACTACATATGGTTCCAGAAACAAGTAAAGACAATGAAGTTCCAAGCTGGAATACAGTTTCAAGACAAGAGAAAACTCACAAGACAACTTCAGATTTGGAAGCGGCTTTGGAAGACTTTATTTAATTGTATTTGTACTTGTTAGGAACATTGTAAGTAATTCCGTATATGTCCACATATTGGGGGAAGATTGTTAGCCTTAAAATATGGTGACAAACACAGAATTACATTAGTTTATTTATAGCATGACACATAGGGACTAATAATGACTAGTTACGATAGTTATGTGGCACTAGGACTATAAATACCCCCTCCATACTTCCATGGAGGGGTGAATCTCACTTTTGTAAAAGAGTGTGTGTGTGTTTTTCTCTTTTCTCTCAACAACACACACACACTCTTCCCATCTCATTTTTTTTCCTTTTCTCTCTAATAATGAATATATATCTCTTTCATTATACCATGCCTCCGGATCTTGTGTTATAAGGGTGAATCGTGATAACACGGCGTCACAAGATCTCTAGACGGCGTCAGATTATACGACCTAGCCCATTATCTAGAATATTCTATTCATGACGGCGTCATGATTAACACGCGACGCCGTCATATCGATTTTCCTATATATACAAATTCGTTTTTAGAGTTGTAAGTGTGTAACTTTAGAGTAAAAGAAAGGGGCGAACCCTAGTTCATTTAGCAGCTGTTAGGGATGATTTTAGGGTCTCAAAACCCTATTGTACTTCCTTCAATTCATGTTTTAATCAAGTAAGACTATCTTAATCATTCAATATGTCTTGTTGTGTGATTCATATCTGCTCTTACTTTATTTTTAACATGCTTGGCTAAATCTTCTATTGTGTTTATTTATGATTGTATGATACCTAAGATGTAGATCTTAGTGGTGTTGTTGCTTGTGATGAATATGCATGTTAGGTCTTAGAAAACCAGCTTTTGTTTGTATCGTTGTTGATATGTCTAGGAAAACATGATTGTGTAGAAAGGATACCATCGGGTAACAGTCTTCATACTACCTTGCCCCTTATATGGTTGATCCACTCTTAATATATTTCAAATGCATTTAATATACTCTTAGGGGCATTGTAATAGTCTTCATACTACTTTACTTGTATGTTGCCTAAAATAGAATATTAAATAGACGGCGGGTTCGTGTAATTCGTTCATGACTTAGGAAATAATTTCATAGATCATCACAAGTGTGACAAAGCAACAACACTAGGAGAAGTAATCTAGGGAGTAATACATGATTAAATAAACACAATCTTTTATTATATTGTTATCACCAAAAGCGGAGTATTTTATTTAGTGTAATAGCTAAAACCAACCAATCTCTCAAATATATGATATACTGCTTTCATAAAACATAAAAACACAAAAAGAATCTTCTCTCAACCCTTAGAATTCTGTTAGACCGTGATCAAGCCTTCCCAACCTATTCCCCTAGAGAACGATAACAACCCTCGAGTCTTGCCTATACTACGCTACAACGGTTAGGTACACTGCCTAGGGAGTTGTAAAACTTCTTGTAGAAGTCCCTTACGACAACCACAACATACCTACATAAGAAAACATAAAAACACAAAAATATTTTTCTTTCATATAAATTTTTCAAAAAGAAAATAAAAAATTAAAAAATCAAAAAATATAAAAATATGTATCTCTGGCATGTCTTCTGAAAATCAATAACATTTACGGCCTTAGAAATGTCATTTAATAATGATATGAGGCTGTAAATGAAGTTCGAGCAGAAGTTTCAAAAGCTTTCAATACATGCCAAAATGGCTTGCAATTATTTCAGATAGCAACCCGTTCATCATCTTAAAGGCAAGTATTTCAAAAAGAAAACTTGTCCTCATAACGGGAATTTATTCCCGGGCATGTCTACTTTATTACCATGCAAAGACTTGTGTTTACTTTACAACACAACTCGTGCTTCATATATTCCATAAGTGTACGTGTCTGTACGCTTATGTGTCAAAATAAGAGAAATCTTATTTTTCATGGTGTTGGTTTTCTAAATTAAACAATACCTCATCAGAAAATGCTTTTCAAAGACATTTGACCACTCAAACAACGACTACAGCTTTTTAAATAGAAAACGGGTCATTGTTTGAGGGGTAAAAATGTCAAATTTCTTCTTTATAAAATCAGTTTTGTGATAAAGGAAAAGGTTTTAAACAATAACGGGTTAACAATTAAAGGGGAGTTAATTAAGTTTAGCTTATTTGAGCCTTAACTGTTATGTGTTTATGCCTTTAGGGAGTATATGTGCAAATATAAGTTTCTAGGTATGCTTGTTAAAAACATTAGGGGCTATTTGTGCCATTTGTTAATCTTTACTTGCCTAATAAAACTTATATGAGAAACATGAAAAGGTTATGCAACTTGAGGGGACAATTAACATAATCACCCACCCTATTTTTAACACACACAAACACACTTATCAAACTTTTTTCCCTCCCTCACCTTCATTCAAAATCGTCACCCTTCAATCCTTCATTTCCAGAGATTATCAAGCGAAAGATATAAATTGAAACTTGTTCCTCACTTCATAAACTACATATATCTCAAAGGAATTAGCATTTCATCCATGATTGATCTCGAAATCCTTAAATCTTAAATTAGGGTTAGTCAAAATCAAAAGTGATTAAAATCTCAAATTAAATGAGGGGTTTTGTTTGTTTAGGAGTTTAGAACACTCGATTAAAACAGTTTTGTATTTGGTTATCATATGAATGTGTTCTTGACAATTCTTGTTTGCGAAATTTTACGTTTTTGGGATTTAGTGTAATATGCTTGTAGGTTTTGTGTAAGAAAGTGGTCTTACGTATTCTTGAATGTGTTTGAACCTTTAAACCTCATCCTTGTTTGTAGTTTCTTTGACCAACAAAATTGATACTGTGTTGAAGGCCATCACCGATCGAATAGCGGGCACACTACCTAGCGATACAGATAAGAACCAGAAACTGAGTACTTATCTAGTTTTGTGTGCTCGTTCTTACCCATCTGAAGACCTGCAATGCTCAACTCAAACCCACGGTTTGATCAAAACCATCACAATCCCTACCGAGCAACAAAGCGCCTCTTATAATAACGGAGAAAAAGAAAATAAGAAAGAAGAGGACAACCTAAAAAATATCGACGTCGACCCTCCTACACCATCCGATCCATCAGTTACATTCATCACCGAAAAAGTCCTCAAATTCAATTCATTCTTCGAATCACTCGGATTAGTTCCCCATTATCCAACACTGAACTCATTTTCACCAAAGAGGAAGATGGTGACGTGATGTTTATTGAGATCATCCCGAAGGATGATGATTCCCACAATGAGAAACCTGAAGCAGAAGGGCAAAAATTAGAGTATTTTGACATATTCCCGACTAGGAGTGAACTCGCATATCACAAGTACCTCATGTGTGGCCCAATCCCCTCAATATTTCTACGAAACCCCATCATTATGGAAGGATGCCCTTCGAACCTCAAGATACCATGCAACATTGGGCATGTGCATGTAGAAAAAGCCTACATTGACCTTAACTCCCCTCTAAATATCATGACCCGAATGATGTATAATTGGATCATGAGGAGAAAACTCGACCCTAGGGAAAATGCGAATGGAGGAGTTAGCAATTTCACAGGAAGGATTAAAGGAATGCATGTCTTCGTAGGAAACTTCACTTATATCATGGACTTCATGATTATTGAGGACATTAGCTCAATTATAGACCCTAGGCTGTCACAAGTAGTGCTAGGGAAACCTTTTGTGGAAATATCCAACATGACTCACGACCCACCCGAAGGAGTAGTCAGGTTCACCAACGAAAACAATGAAGTTGCCTATAAGATGCCCCATAATATAGAACAATACGACTCATTGTCGGACCTTAAAAAAGAGCAAACAAAATCAGTCTACCTTAGGAACGAGGAAGACAAGAAAAGAGGAGTAGAGTATGTAATGAGCAAAATATTAGGATTTTACAAAGAATGCCTAAAACTCGGACTCGGATACTTAATAGGAATGGATGATGAAGGAGAAGTCACGTAAGGATGTGTGACTTCGAGTCTAGCTACAAGACTCGCAAATAAAGAAAAGCGCTTCTTGGGAAGTAACCCAATATTTACTTTTCTCGCAATTAGGAGTGTCACGTGTTTTAGTCTTTTCATTTTATTCTATCATGTTCGAACTCTATCTTGTAATCATGCTTTGTCTTGTTTTTAACTTCGTCTTAATTTCAATCAAAGGTATTTTGCAAATAATAAGTGTAGGGGAATTTATCCGGTTTTTGAACCAAGTTCAAGCATGTTAAATAATTTGTTTAGATTAATTGGCGTCAGTTTTGAGTCATATGAGTAAATTGTCACATCTCAGGTTTTATGCAGCTATTTGTACAAGAATTAACTTATGGAATCAAGTGCATGAAATTTTTCATCAAAAACAAAAATTTTGGTTTCATATAACGTGGAGACGGCGTCACGATTTGCACGCGCCACCGTCACCATGACACCTGTGACGGGGTCAGGATTTTCCTGACGACGTCAAACGCCCAGGTCCAGAAAACTTAAAGTTTTTAATTATTTTTGAAAATAAAACTTGCATAACATTTAAAATATGTACGGCCTGTTGTTTTATACCTAAAGAACATTGAGTTTGACAATTCTCTCATCCTATCTTTACTGCTTTATCGAGTCAAACCCTAAATTCATATTGTATATTTGTATATCGCACATTTTATGCTTGGTGTAGTTGTCTTTGTCTTTGATTACATGTTATATTTGATGAGAAAAAGCTTGGAAGTTCTTAGGAAGTTTCATTGGACAATTCTTGGATGACGATTTAACCAGTCATCGCATGTTTCTTCTCTATTATTGAGCAAACCAGGGGAGTACTAGTTTCTTTTCCTTATTTTCTTTTACCTTTATTCATTTTACAGGTACTTCTATAGAACATTGGGGACAATGTTCAACTTAAGTGTAGGGGGAAATAAGCCTTAGAAACTATTCTTTCATTTGCCATTTGCTTTGTCCTTAAAATGATGGGTAATATATCGAAACATAGCATAAGAGGTGATTTTGACCCAAATTTAAATTTTTTTATGACACATACCGACGAAAACCAAAAGTTTATAGCGTTTCTTTTTCAGGGATAAGATGTGTATGACTAGCACAAAAACCCTCAGAATTCCACCCCAAAAATGTGAGGTTCGCCTTTAGATCTATAGGAATTCGGGTATCTATTATTGATACCCAAGATAGTTTATACCTTTAGCTTTCTCGAGTTAAGGAGTGAGCAGTCATATGTATCTATTTCGTCGTTACGGATGTGTACGTGTGGTCTTTGTCGCCTTTTCTGGAGCATTGAGATCGGTATTAAATTATATGAGTGTACCGGTAGTATATTAAATTCTAGAACTTGTTTTTGTGATGCATCCCGAGACCGCATAGTAAGTGTTAGGATTTGCTTGATAAGAGGCATTAGGATTAACCCATGTTTTAAACCTGTAATTGTTATGATGGTCACACCGATCATATAACTATCCCACACCCTTACCATGCACTCACCTTTAGTGCAGGATACCCCTAGTACAACCCTCCGAGCCTATCCTTTTTCATGGTTCTCGTAATTTTCTGGTTAAGCCGGACTATTAATGAAGAGCATTGTCACCCTTAAACCAATTGTTACACCCAAATAGCCTTAGCCCACCTTGTATGTACTCATTTTTAGTACATTATTGTTTTAACCCAAGTTAATTATTTAAGTACACGGTTGCTAAGTCCTTATCCTTGTAAATACTGTTTTGGGACGATTGGGATTCATGATAGTATTTATTTCGCAGAAAAATGGAGAAGAAAAGTTAAGTCAATACCCCCATATATTTGTTAGATGATCTCTAGGTTATTTTGATCCACCTCAAATCGGGTCATTAGTTAGATTGTAAATATCAAGCATGTAAAAGCTCAAGTGTAGGGGTACATGTTATAAACCCCCAGTTTGGATTTATTGGGGTATTATGTTATTAAAAAAAGAGATTGATGTAGAGTGTGTTAGAGTTTGTATTATCTTCGTCTGAGTCTTGGCTTAGAACCAAACCAGCGTTAGTTCTTGTATTTAATTAGCTAGCCCTTTCTTCTCCAAAATTCACACCAAAGCACCACCCAAAGTTATCCTATCACGTTTTTAGTTTCCATTATATTTTATCTTACACCTACACCTCACAACCCTTTAAAAAGACCCCTTAGATAGTAATGAATAATGTTTGCGCCTAGCAGTGAAGGTTTGATCATTTACTAAGCCTATGGTAATTTATATTCTATGACAGGTAATGAGTGTTGATATTCTATTTCCCCCTTATGTTATAAATTATTATACAACCAAGTGAAAGAGAGAATCCCAAACACTTATGTGAGGTGCTAGTATTATATTTCCGTGCTTTTAATTTACAAGGTCTAGAAAGGTTGTGTTGTAAATACTTTTAAAGAGTAGGTTAAAATGACCATCATATTGCTATTTTCTGGGGTAGAAATGCCCATTTGCCTTGAGGACAAGCAAATCCGAGTGTAGGGGTGTATTTGATGAGGTTGTCATTTTATACACTTTTTTGGGTGTTTTAACCTCTAAATCTTGCATTTTATGCACCAAAATAGGTACTTAATCATTAATTTTCAGGTATTCAAGCATTTGGAAGGCTATTGGGAGGAAATCACATGTGACTTGGCTCATTTTAAAGAAGAAATAGGACAAAGACTACGGGACACTACACAACATTCTCTCAAGATTCTACTCAAAGTGGAGACGGTCGTCACAGTTACACGTGACGCCGTCACAAAACCCTTTATCGTAGATGGCTTTCGTCACAGATCTAATAATCGGCGTTAGATGTACGAACCAAACCCTTCTCTAGAATATTTATTCATGACGATGCTACGATTAAAACGCGATGCCGTCACAGCGATTTTCCTATATATACAAATATATTTTTAGGGTTTTAAGTGTGTAACTTTAGAGTAAAAGAAAGGGGCGAACCCTAGTTCGTTTAGCAGCTGTTAGGGACGATTTTAGGGCCTCAAACCCTATTATACTTCCTTTAATTCATGTTTTAATCAAGTATATATTAATCATTCAATATGTCTTGTTGTGTGATTCTTATCTGTTCTTACTTTATCTTTAACATGCTTGGCTAAACCTTCTGTTGTGTTTATTTATGATTGTATGAAACCTAGGATGTAGATCTTAGTAGTGTTGCTTCTTGTGATGAATATGCATGTTAGGTCTTAGAAACCCAGCTTTGTCTGTATCGCTGTTGATATGTCTAGGAAAACATGATTGTGTAGAAAGGATACCATCGGGTAACAGTCTTCATACTACATTCCCCTTATATAGTTGATCCACTCTTAATATACTTCAAATGCATTTAATATACTATTAGAGGCCTTGTAATAGTCTTCATACTACCTTACTTGTGCGTTGCCTTAACGGAATATTAAATAGACGACGGGTTCGTGTAATTCATTCATGACTTAGGAAATAGTTACATATATCATCACAAGTGTGACAAAGCAACAACACTAGGAGAAGCAATCTAGGGAGTAATACATGATTAAATAAACATAATCTTTTATTATATTGTTATCACCAGTAGCTTAGTTTATATTTAGTTTATTAGCTAAAACCAACCAATCTCTCAAATATATGATTTACCTGCTTTCCTATAAACATAAAAACACAAAAAGAATCTTCTCTCAACCCTTAGAATTCTGTTAGACCGTGATCAAAGCCTTCCCAACCTATTCCCCTAGAGAACGATAACAACCCTTGAGTCTTGCCTATACTACACTACAACGATTAGGTACACTGCCTAGGGAGTTGTAAAACTTCTTGTAGAAGTCCCTTACGACAACCGCAACAGGCGTATTCACTTATCCATACGCTGTATAATCATAAATAATCTCCATACGGCGTATCTAGTCTACCCTATACGTCGTACCTTCATAAAACCACGATACGACGTATTTATCTGTCCATATACGCCGTATCTACCCCTAAAACAAAACAATTAAAAGAATTATTAATCTGTGTACTAACTCGATATTTCTTGCAGATATGGCACCTTTACTACACCATGACCTGAGACACCCATGGCTCAGATACCAGGTTAAGGGATATAATGAGGGTATTGTACATAGCTACGAGAAGGGGCTCGAGACGATATGGGGTAAGGCGGTTAACCGGGTACATGTGTTAGATTTTGCTGGGTTGACCGATAGTATGAGACAGACTTTAGGGGATATGTTGAGTATGGTTTATACTGAGGATGATGGGCAGGAATTCTTTACTAGTCACGCATAGCGAAACAAACCCAATAACCCTGACCTTACCCATAATTCACTTCCTCACCAACCCAACCATTAATTACAAACCCAACGTGTATGTTAATACATCTCGACCACTGTGTATACATCTGTTGAAGTTGACTGCTCTGATACGTAAGTCACCTCTCAACTCTATGTTACAGTTCCCTCTGAAGTCAAACTCTCCACTCGTCCATTGATAGATGAAGAGTCTATGTATCGATCATTGTCGCATGATTGTTAAGAGAGATCAGGTGTTAGAGTGTTATTAGATAGTGAAAACCCTTACCTCTTTACCACACAACCATGATACCAAAACGTTTTGAAATAAGAATAAGGGTTTTGTGATAAGAATAAAGAGTTTCGTAATGAGAATAAGGGTTTTGAAATAAGAATAAGGGTTTTGTAATAAGAGTAAGAATTTGGTGTGAATAAAGATGAGCGTTTGTACAATAAGGCAATTTTGTAAAAAATATTAATAAGGTGAAATTAATGTTAGGTTGTGGCCGGGTACCGTTGTGCGTTGTAGAGATTATTTGTGTGTTGTAAAGATTATTTATACGTTGTGTAGAGATTATATGTGCGGTTATTATCATCTGTCGAGGTGAGTTCTCGTAGCCCCACTTTTTAAATCTTTTCGTTGGGGAAAATAATACTCAAATGTGTTTTGAACTATTTTTCTGAACTGTGCGGGATGTGGTTTTGTTTTTGGGACAATTTATGTGCTTATGACTGCTATGTGAATATTATGTGGTATGATTGTGCTTGCATGCATCGAGGTGCATGGCAAGGTATGCGAATAGCATGGATTTGCTATGGTTGTGAATGGTCTGCCCTATGTAAATGCTCCAGCTAGTAGGCCTTTAGTTGCGTGTAACCTCCGGGTTGCGACCCCAAGAGCATTGATATATGCTGGTGTGATGACTAGCGAGGATGCTAGGTCATGGTACATGATTAGAAGGGATGCTAAGTCATAGGTTTTGAGTGATTTGCTCATATATCACTGTCTATTGCAAATTATCTACAGTTTAAAAGTATTGGTACAGTGACTGGGTTTTCTTCAAACCTACGAGCTCACCAACATTATTGTTGACGTTTTCAAGTATCATTTTCAGGAGTGTTTTGATAATGGTAAATGGATGGTATTGGAGATTAAAGATGTGCACCCTTAGGGGTTTGGGATTTAAGACTGAGGTCTTACTTATCAAGAAAGAAACATGAAACCTTTGTAAATTAATCTTTTGTAAACTTCGGATGGTACGATCTTGTATCTTGTGCAATGTGAATCATTATGTCGCATTCCCGTGTTTCCGCCGCTGACGGGGTGTGAAACCTTCCATAAGTATGTGATACATTACTAAAGGGGACATTATCAAGTGGTATCATTCGCATAAACAAGATCTAGAGCAAGATTGTAAAGGCAAAAATGATTCGGTTTGATTTGTGCTTTAACCGTGTATATTGGTTATGTTTTTAGCTTAATTGTGCATTATCTTTACTATTTGACATGATATAGGTTCAGATTTAGTTATTTGTGTTAGAACACGTTGATTAGCAATAGTTTTATCAAAATAAATGAAAACTTTACATGTAGATTTGAAGATTGATACATATTAGTGACTTCATGTGAGTTTCGGTTGAAACAAGACATAAATAAGTTTTTTAGTCTTAAAAACATGTTACAAAACTTAGTTTTAGTTCATTTTTAAAATATTTAAAAGCTAACTTTCTAAAAAAATAAGGCGAGAAAACTATTTTTGGTCAAGTTTCAGTTGTAAAAACGAGTTTTTTAGCAGAGTCGGTTGATAAGGTGTAATTTTATACATTTTTTCAGGGTCATTTAACCCACAAAAATCATGAAAATATCCTAATTTATCATGCTTAATCGTTTCTTTTTTATATTTTAGCATTTGGGAAGCATTGCGAGGAAATACACGTGACTTGGGCTCAATTGGAGAAGAAACGGGACAAAGACACAACTTTACAAGGCTTTGATGTAGCTTGGATTTACAGTTCGTGGAGACTGGTGTCGCAATTCTCTCTGACATCGTCAAAGACTCAAGGCGACGAAGTCACAATCTTTGGTGACGCTGTCGCAGTAGCCGACTTAAAAGAAGCCCATGGAAGATTCGGCGGGCTAACACCGTCGCAATTAACAAGCGACGACGTCGCGACTTATTCCCTATATATATAAACCCTATTTTTCATTGTTTGAGGAGGAAAAACGTAGAGTATAATTGTAGCAACTATATAGGTCAATTTTTAGGGTTCCGAAACCCCCCTTTTTACTCATTCATACTCCATGTTCAATTGAAGTGAAGTTCCTTTACCCTTTTAATCATTCAATATGTCTATGCGTTGTTTGATTAATTGTTCTTCGCTTTCAATTAACATGCTTGGCTAAATTTAATTGTGTTTACTTATAATTGCATGAAACCCAGTTGTTTATCTTTTGTTATTACTTCTTGTTAATGATGTGCGCGTTGGGCTTTAGAAAACTAGCTTCTTAATTGCAAAGCGAAGACGTTTAGGGAAACGCGGGTAGGTTAGAGGATACATGTGACTAGATCACCATTAGGTGGATTTCAAGTTAAGAGTTTAAGTAATTAGATACTCATACATTCCATTACGAGGGTGACAGGTAATAAAATATGAGAAGACAACTAAGGAATAGTGCATAATTAGGTAAACACGATAGTTTAATCATACGAGTTTTTCCTCACTTTTACTTTTCTTGCATAATTAGGAGTAGTTTAGTTTAGTAGTTTAATCAAACCCCCTTCAAACCCTAGATTTATTTTCTTTCAAAAAAAAATAAGAAAACACAAAAATAATCTTCCTTCAACCCTTAGACCTTAGTAAACATACAATTCGAGCCTACCCAAACTATTCTCCTAAAGAACGATAATAACCTCCCGAGTCTTACCTATACTACACTACAACAGTTAGGTACACTGCCTAGGTGGGTTGTAAAACGTTTGCACTCAAACCCACCGCATCAAGTTTTTAGCGTCGCCTCCTGGGGAATAGTATAAGTTTTGGATTCTATATAGCTTAGGTCTACTCATTAGATTCTATTAAGTGAGATTTTATTTTTCTTTTTAGTAGCTTTCTCGTAGTCTATCTTTTTATTGTGTTATTTGTGTCACACCCCCAATTAGGGTCTCGTCGAAATGAGCGTTCGGGGGCATAATGTCATACATATCTCAAGTACAAAGCATAAAGAACAACCTCTAAAAGGGGCAGGTTTTAAAAAATCATAACTCGTTGCATGAATTTAAAAGTAAATAAGTCTTACAAATCATTTCAAAGTAAGTAAAACATAGCGGAAGCAATAAGAAAACATAGCGGAAGCAATAATAAGGTTTTGACAAAAGACAACGAGTAGGAATAAAGATAGTCTTGAAATCGGTCAAAGCCACATCACACGTAGACTTCTAATAGCACACCTTGAAAATCCAAGCTAAGCACCTGAGAAAAACATGCTTAAAACGTCAATATAAAGTTGGTGAATTCATATGTTTAATTCAAACGTAATTATAGTGAACCACAAGATTTCAAAACGTATGCGACAGTTATAACAGATACAACTTCACATAAAAGGTATTTACATTGCGCTAAGCTCAAGACACCGAAGCTAATAGTGGAAGGTAGCATGTACATTGCCATATAAAGTTTTCCCTGTTAGGTGTCTGACCAAAGACCACCCAAACTAGTTTCGACTTGATATACATCTATTGGCATGTATAATCCGTCGTACCCGACTAGTAAGAATTACTAAACCTGGATGGGGATTATTAGTCCCAATAGATCTATTTATTCACTCGTGCTTACTTAACCAGCCAGTCAGTTAAAGGTAATTAACGGTTCATGATAATACGGGAAGTAGTAGTCTAACGCTACTTAGGCAACACGTAAACAAGGGAAAATATCACGTAAAGTACTTGTGTCCGGTTTAAGAAAACAAAACAAGTAATGTTTCACACCCTAAGTTTAAAATGGTAATCAAAACAGGTAAAAACATGGGCTATAAATACTTGATTACTGAAGTGAAGTAGTGAAACGGCTAGAAGAAAGATAACAACGGTACTCGAACACAACCTAAGTAAGATAGGCTTGATTTAGAATTGGGAAAATAAAGAAGGTAGTGATAATGCATAATGGTTTATCAGAATACTTTTGTTAATATTTTCAAAAAACGGAACATAAGTGAATGTATTGTGGTCGTAACGTTTGATTCAATAAAGTACGTTGATGACATCAAATAAAGTTACATTTATACCATCATTTATCCTGAATAAGTTACCTACTTTTATATAATTATTGCAAGAATTCGTACTTAATTGCTTAAAAGTGTTATTTGCAGTAATTAAGGAGTGATTTGTGAAGACATGCTAAAAGGCGCATATTTTGGAGCTAAAACGAAGATATTTGAAGATTACTTATTTTTGACCAATACGACGTATCCAAAAAAGAGATACGGCGTATCAGCGCCAAGTCTTCACAAGAAAACGCGTACAAACAATTCCCAATATGGCGTATCACTCTTCTACCATACGTCGTATCCAATTGGATAGACATTCAAAGATACATAGATATTTATATTTTGGGAATGAATATTTTATTGATTATAAACTTTACGCGCACTCCAAGGGAAACACCTCAATACGGCGTATCCAGACTTTTTCAGATACTATAAATAGAAGACTCAAAAATGAGTTTTTAGTGTGTAAAATCATATTCTTCATACCATACACATAAAAGACGATTTTATGAAGAAAAGAAAGTAAACCAAAGTCAAGCATCGATCACGATTCCATAGAAGACATCGTGTAATTCCTATACTCTTGTAATCATTTAATTTTTGGTATCGTTTGGTAAAACGTTTAGTTTACCTTGGTTATTTGATCACGCTTGTATAATTACAAGGTTATGGGCTAACACCCTAGGGTATTAGTCATATTAATGAAGATTTTAAATTAATGTTTGGTTTGTTTTAAATCTGATTCTGTAATTTATTGTAAAGGTTATTAAAGTTTTATCACATGGTACTGTCCTATTGTTTTGAATATGCGACCTATCATTCAATTGGATCTAGTGATAACCAAGTTTATCACATGGTACTTGTCTACGTGTTTGAATACCGGGGATGCTAAGTCATGGATCAATCGGGTACACTGCCCGTTAAAGTGTTGTTTTAGGATAAGCCGGCTAAATATAAATTTAAAACTGTAATCAATAGAATTGACCCTAAACATCGACGCACATCACAAGTTTTTGCACCGTTGGCTGGGTTTGTGCAAAAGTTTAACCTTTAATTTATTAGTAGTTTACTAACCATTAGTTGAGAATAATTAAAACTAGTGTATATAATAAATTCCAGCTTGTAATTAATTTAATTGTGTGTTTAAATTCCCGCATTATTTAATTGTTTTCTAAGTATCTTGTTCTGATAGATCAACAGATACGCCGTATCCACCAGTTGGATACGACGTATCGACCTTTCCATTCAGAACAACCTATTGATCTCTACAGTCTAAACAACATATATGTTCTTCCAAACAATATTTCGTATTCTGTATAATCAATACGGTGTACTGACCTTCAGCAGACCCATACGACGTATTCAAATTAATTGAATATGACGTATTGATCATCTGATACGGTAACAATGTCTATTTTTTGTATTGGATTTCCTATTTATTGTGTTCTCTCTCAAGAGGGCACATCCTACTGGTCATTCTGTACTTATTCTCAGGAAACCATTTGACAAACAATGGAAGAACCTATCCTGAATGAAGCTCATGGTAAACAAAATCTTGTTGAGCCAAGTATCGAAAGCAATGTGAAATATGGACTCAGTGAGGAATTATTAAAGTATCTAAGTAGTAACACTCACAACGGAAGGGTTGAAGAAGATGTGGTTGGCCACATCGCTAAATTCTTGAAATACTTGATCTGATCAAAATAGCTGGTGTGGACCCTTTTCAACTCCGCATGATGTCTTTCCATCTCTCCCTTTCCGGGGACGCAAGAAAATGGTGGATGAACAAGGGAGATGGAAAAATCAACACTTGGGGAAGAATTGGTGAATAAATTTTTTAGTAAATTCTATCCCCTATCCTGTGCCAGCAATTATGATAAAATGTGCGACAATGATGAAGAATGTTGTGATCCGCTCGAATTCATAACCTAGAGGAAAAATTCAAAGACCATAAAAAAGTTGATGAAACGACTAAACGCGCATTATTATATTCTTGGATAAAAGTGGGAAACAATGAAGGGATAATGGATGAAGTTGTATCAAGCGACGATAGAGATCATACTAATTCATCTATGATCACAAAACTAGAGATAAAGATTGGTGATGAATTCTTAAAAATATTGCATGATAACTCCTTTAATGGTGTTGAAGGAAGTGACGTTACCGACCACATTGCAAAAGTGCTCGAAATAACCGAATGGATCAAAATTCCAAATGTGGATAAGGATGAACTTCGATTACACATGTTCTTGAAATCACTTAGTGGAGATGCTGAGAAATGGTTGAACAGTGAAGGAACAACTACTACTTGGAAGGAATTGGGCGATAAATTCTTTCATAAATATTACCTATTGTCCCATACCTACAAAAGCAAAATTCCAAATGACTTGGACCACGGATCGGATTACTTTGAATTTTTGTATTGGCTGGCATCAAAATTTAACAACTACTGGGAACTAGACAAGAATATCAAAAACGGACTATGGGAGTTTTATATGAATGAACGAACTAAAGGAACGATTGACGACCTCATCAAATACAATGTACCATGCGAGGAAAAGAGCAAAAAGACATGCTTAGATTTATTTTTCAAACCTTACTTGGATGCGCAAGATGGAAAAGACATTTATGAAATTATATATAGAGATTATTCTCCGATACCAATTCCCGCTCATCACGACATCAGCAACCAAGACGAGCCATGCCAAACTGAAGAATTCACTGTCGTACAGTATTCGATAGGATCTTGTGAAGAATTCATCACTGTGGGTCCAAGCAAGATTAGTATTGTGGAAAAAAAAACCTTGGAGCATGTGTTGCATTTACCACGAACTCTACAATAAAAAAGATCACGGATGGACCATAACGCACACCAAATATAACAACCCATATTTTTCCTCAGTGTAATTATCCATCTATTATATTTAATAGAACCATTTTACAGGAATATTTTTGTTTTATACCAGCCATGATGTAACGTAACTTACATTACAAAAGTAAACGTGCTCACGCAACTACCAATTCCAATTCCATCAACGTTTATATCAAGTAAATGTTATAATATATCAAGCAATATGTTTTAAACTCCATTTTTACCATACATTATCTATTTAACGCACCATTCATAACGTTATTATAAAACGGATTTTATACGTTAACGTTTATACCAAAACCCCGATTACATGTAATGTTTTTACACAAACCAAAAGTACAAACTTATAAGACATGTGTACAAGGTTACAATGCATAATATTTGAATTATATTTCTCTCCCAAACCCTAGTACAACTCCTTAAAGCTCTAGATACAACCCAATTAAGCACAATATTCAAATAAGCCATTTTCCCTCCAAATACTTATGAGATTTCGTACCACCTTTCTAGCATAGATTACAAGTCTTTTTAGCATCACATTTAAACTAGTTTTTCCCTTCATTTCACTCCACACACTCGACTTAAACCCTAACCATAACCTGAAACCCTAAACAACCCGATACCCCTTAACTAGTGTCGAACCAAGCCAAAACCTAGCAAGCATACTCCACCATGATGCACCACATTGTCTAGCACCTTGTCACCACCTTGCTAGCTCCCTTTCACCTCCTTGCCACCTACTTATTAACTTGCACCCTAAGCAAAACCCTTTGTTACCTCCTTGGTTAGTCAAACCCTCTTCACCACCCTACACCTTGCTAAGATATAGTCCTAGCTTATAATAGTCACCATTGCTAGAAACTTGGCCACCACTCTTCCTAACTTTGCCACCACTCTTCTTTAACCCTATAAATAGCCAAAACCCTTCACACTTCCATAAACTCACCACAAAACTAAACTTATTCTCAAAATGATGTGCTAGTCGAGCCCTAGAAGAAAAGAAAGAAGGTTTAAGTAAGTAGAAGCCAAGGTTTAAGAAGAACAAGAGGTTCTTGATTCATCTTTAAAGATTTTTGACCCATTTCACCATCTTCAAACCATTTTGAGTTCTTGTAAATCCTATCACTTGTTCTATAAGCTCTTGATATGTTTTAAATCCTTTATAAGCTTTGTTTAAACTATTTGTTTAAACTAAACTCTTTTGAAAACTCCTAAACCCTAACTGAACCTTAAATGACCCATTTTGGAAACCTTAAACCATTGAAAAACCATAATAAGCTAGTATAAGCTTATTCTAATCTCAATAAGCTCCTATGCACTTTTAAGATCTCAAGGAATAAGCCCTAAAACCCTAAAGCTACACGTTTGGTTTTCCTAAACCAAACGCACCCTTAAAAACCCTAAAAAGCTATTTTCGAAACCCTAATAAGCTATAAGCTATAAGCTGATTTTATAAGCTGTTCTAATAAGCTATAATATCATTTTTATAAACTTGGAAACAAACCCTAAAAGCTAGAACCCATCGAGTTATGATTTCAAACCCAAACGTGCCCATTTTGAGATTTCGAGCTCATAAGCTCATTTCATAAGCTATAAGCTCGTAAAAACCAACTTATTTTAGCTTATTGTGATAAGCTTTATGCTGCAAAATGATTTAGAGATTAAAAATACAAAGTATATGGAATTTGGACTAGAAACGTAAATCATTTTATGCATGAGGGGTATATATTGTAAATTTTGAAACTATTAAACTTTCAGGCCAAAAATGTAATTATCCTAAACTTAAAACCACAAGGACCTGTTTTGCCAACTTTCTAAAATAAGGGTTAAATGTTTTAAAATTATTTATAAAGGGTTTAAATGGTAAATTAATATATACCAAGGGTATATATTGTCAATTTCAAATTTTTAAGGGTATAAAATATAATATTTTTTATATTTATTAATAAAAATATATTTAAATGTTATAAGACCCGATTTTATTAAAACCCAACACATTTATCATTTCATTCATCGATCAAAACATATAAAAGTAATTATGTTATATATTTAACATAATTTATCATCCACTAGTTTTTGAAAAAATTTAAAAAGATAAAATCTTATCATTTAAACTATAACGTGTCACGTTACTAGGGAATTTCATGTGAGGGGCTTTCATTTGGGTAAACGTTTTGACGAGTTTCCGGATTTACGATTTAAAGTGTCCTAGCTCCTCAAACGTTTACTACATGACCTCTGGATTATGATAGCCCGAACAGTGATACAATATTTTCACAAGTCAATAAACTAAATATTTACATTAAACTTTATGAAATAAAGTTTTGAAATATAAAACTAAGACTTGACATATTACCCCAGGTTGCGTGACGAAGCCGTTTACTCCCATTTTATTTACTTTTGTCATCAATCAGATTTCCTTGTTAAGGTGAGTTCATAGTCCCACCTTTACATGTTTTCTAAACTCCGTGGGGAGATACATGCTATAAACTATGAATACAACTATTTTCCAACTATATACTATCCTGATATATTATTAAGTTTACCTCTACTGCCAATATCATTTAATCATGAACCATTAATCACTTGCGAGTGAACGCGAATATTGTGGATAGATCTATTGGGATCGATGAATCCCGTTTGTGTTTGCCTGTACATGAGGTAATCAAACGCACTATATTTGTGAATAATAGGTAACTTTAGAAACTTACCTTTCCAAGAGGTCATTTGTTCCTCAATAATATCACTGAGGTGATTTCTATGTTAACGTGTTGGTGTCATGAGCTTAGGGCAATAATACTGTTTTCTATGATAATTGTAATTGTATAATTATTACCACTTATGATGACTTGTATTCAACCATTTCATTACAAACCTATGAATTTCATTTAACCTTTGTGTTGACCTTTTTAGCATGTTTATCTCAGGTAACTAAGTCGTTTAAGGCACGAAGTGGCATGGACTTGAATACGTCCAAACTTGTTATCATTCAACCTTTATGTTTTGAATGTATTTTGGGACCTCCTTTTGTAATTTGAATGTATTTTGGGACCTCCTTTTGTAAAACTCTGATATGATATTGAATGATAACTAAATTTTCCAAAACGTCTTTTGATTCATTTTCTATGATTATGACTGTTGATTCATGAAGTAATACCCCAAATTAGTTTCCGCTGTTGAAGCCTATTGTCGAGAAACATCGGGGTGTTAGCTTATTGGTACTCAAGAGCACGTGGTGCTCTAGAGAACAAGGCATACAAACCTAAAACATTAACTAATTTTTTCCGTTCAAGAAAAGTCTCTGTCTACATTTCCTGAATAGTATGTAAAGATACATAAATATTATATAAATAACTTATGTTATTTTACACTGGATTGTTACAGAATTATGTCTACATCCACTCACCCTATTATCGTCCTATCTGATTCCTATATTGAGGATGCTTTTTCCTATATAAATACTCCTGACTATACCCCGGCTTCACCGAACTATTTTCCAACCTCATCAGGAAACACCTTTTTTGACCCTTCAGAGGATCTATCTAAGGATCTTTTAGCCTCGCTAACCATCTCACCTTTCCATGATGATCCGTATATGAAGGTCATGCAAGCATATAATGCTACTAATAATGAATCACCTATTCTACTATCACGAGCTCCTATTGCTCCACAAATTGTTTTGCCTATGTTACCATCATCACCACTATTTGATCCTCGAGATTTCTTTCTTCCCGAGGAGATTTTGCCACATCAGAAACGAGCCTGTTTCCTATCATCCTCCTCTACTGATTCTTCTGCCCCACCTCAGGTATCTAAGACTGGAGAGAGTTTCATTTAACCCTTGACGCTTCTGGATGCTCGCGCGGGGCCGCCGGCCAAATTTTTGAATTTTTTTGAGTTTTTGTTCTTTGTGATTTTTTTTTTGTGTTATTTTTTTTTTTTGTTTTCTTTTTTTGTTTGTTTGTTTTTGTTTTGTTTCTTTACTTTTTTTTATTTTTTTGTTTTTTGAGGGGTTTTTTGTGTTTTTTTTTCGTTTTTGTTTCTTGAAGTGTGTGTTTTGGATATTTTTTGAGGAAAGATCAAGACTATTTTGAATCACTTAGATGAGCTTCCTCTTGAGCGCATTGAGCACATGGAAGATAAGATAGAAGGTCTTGGTAATGGTCGAGTAATCATACAGCGAGATTTTGACCAACTAGAAATCGACCTTCAAGAAGCCCATACCCAGATTTTTGGATTTCAGTGAGAGCAAATAAGGCATGACGACGAGATTGTTCTTTCTCGCGTCAGGATTTCTACTCTAGAGATGCTCATCGAGGATATCCAGATTCGCCATCGATATATTTTGAAGAGTCTTGGACACGATCCATGAGCTCAAGAACCACAAGGGAGGACCACCAGACTACTACACTAGATCCTTGTCATTTACAGCTTTTATTTAGAATCCAGCCACGAGATGTGTGGCATAAAATACGTCCCGTGTCAAATTTTGTTTATTAATATGTTAGACAAGTTGTTTATGACATAATGAAGTTGTGATTCCATTATACCTTGCTGTTTCATGATACCGATTTATGTATGTCATGGTTGTCTATCCTATACCATGTGTTAAGGTTATTCATGTATCACATCTTTATGAATCTAGGTTACTATAGGTCTCTTACCACCAGGTTTTCTCGAACCTTTGTATCTGGATATGATTAATGCTCAAGATATTGAACATATATTTCCACCTACACCACCTAGAGATACTGAGCCTCTTGTTGGATCACCCATATCGTTATCTCCATCATCATCAGTAGGATCTCCAACACCGGTCAGGTCAACTACACCACCACCAGACTATCCCTTTGATGAGTCTATCTTCGCAGAGTTAGATAACTCGTTATGGATCATACCGCGACCACTAAAAAGTAAACCAGTCCCTGAGGAACCTAATGAGTTAGATGCTTGTTAGAATGTCCATCTCTGGAAGTCTTAGATTCCAAAAAATTTCTGTTATATCCTGCAATGTAATATCAAAGGATGTGTATTTCTTTGTTAGAACTTGTATCAAATAAGTATCTATGTCAAATGATTTCAATATCACTATGTATGAAAATTTTGATTATTATACAAAGACTTGTGATATGACTATATCATTGTATGGATTCTTATTTTGTGTTGTCTTGTAAATGTTGATAGAATGGCTCCCAAGAGGACATCAACATCTGCAGCACCACCCATGACTCAGGCCGCCATCAAGAAACTAGTTGCTGATAGTGTTGCCGCAGCTCTGGAAGCACAAGCTGCTACCATGGCAAATACTGACAATACCACTAGGAACACCCGACAAAGAGAAACTCCTATAGCAAGAAAATGTAGCTACAAAGAGTTTATGAACTGCCAACCTTTCAATTTCAAAGGTACGGAAGGGGCTGTTGGTCTCATCCGCTGGTTTGAACGAACTGAATCGGTATTTCTCCGTAGTAACTGTACCGAGGACTGCAAAGTGAAATTTGCTACTGGTACTCTAACCGAGGAAGCTTTATCCTGGTGGAATTCATTCGCCCAGCCTATTAGAATAGAGGAAGCTTACAAAATTTCCTGGTCCGAATTTAAAAAGCTCTTAATAAAGAAGTATTGTCCCAGAACCGAGGTCAAGAAAATGGAAGATGAATTTTACAATCTGACTGTAAAAGGGAATGACCTCAAGACTTACATTAGAAGATTCCAGGAATTGGCAATCTTATGTCCAAATATGGTACCAAATTCTGAGAAACTTATGGAAGTCTTCATCGAGGGATTACCCAGAAGTATTAAAGGAAATGTTACCGCTTCAAAGCCTCAAACTTTGGTAGAAGTCATTACCATAACTCAGAGGTTAATGGATCAAGTAACAAAGCACAATTATGTGCAAGGAACCAATGATCACAAACGAAAGTTTGATGATAGAAGAACCTTCACCAACAACAACTACCAAAACAACCGTAACAACAACAATAACAACCGCAACAATGATCACCACCAACAACAGAATAGAAGGAAAGAAACTGTCAGGGCTTATGCTAGCCACCAAACTAAAAATAATAAGTATACTGGAAACCTTCCCTTGTGTAAAAAATGTACCCTACATCACACCGAACCTTACACTGTCAAGTGTCAGACATGCAACAAGGTAGGTCATCAGACCAAGAACTACAAAAACCAAGGGCCAGCCACTGAGAGTAATTTATAACCAGTATCAATAACTTTTCATGCCTGTGGAGAGAAAGGGCATTACAAAAATCAGTGCCCAAAAGCAAACAACAGTGTCCATGGAAGAGCATACTTGCTGAGGGACAAGAACGATCACCAAGACCCGAATGTAGTCACGGGTACATTCCCTCTAAACCAACATCTAGCTAGAATATTATTTGATTCAGGAGCCGATAAAAAGTTTCATAACCATATCTCTTGCTTCTATGCTTAATATCCCACCAATTACACTAGATACCACTTATGACATTAAAATGGCCGATGGAAACCTAGTAGGCACTAATACCGTTATCTAGGGTTGCACTCTGATTTTGTTAACCAACCTTTCGAAATTGACCTTATGCCAATTAAATTCAGTAATTTCGATGTCGTCATTGGTATGGATTGGTTATCCAAATATCATGCTAGAATTCTCTGAGACGAGAAAGTCGTCCACATCCCAATCAACGATGAAACTTTGATCATCCGAGGTGATCAAAGTAAAACTCGACTAAACCTCATATCTTGTATAAAAACCAAAAAGTATATATCCAAGGGATGTCAAATTTTTGTAGCCCAAGTAATGGAAAAGAAGTCATACGAGAGACGATTGGAAGATATACCAGTAGTTAAAAAATTTCCGAAAGTTTTTCCTGAAAACCTACCCGACCTCCCTCTAGTTCGCCAAGTAGAATTTCAAATTGATTTAATGCCAGGAGCGGCACCAGTGGCCCGAGAACCTTACAGATTAGCTCCTTCAGAAATGCAAGAACTATCTTACCAACTACAAGAGTTTGCAGACAGAGGTTTTATCCAACCAAGTACTTCGCCTTGGGGAGCTCCTGTCTTATTTGTTAAAAATAAAGACGGATCTTTCAGAATGTGTATCGATTACCGGGAGCTGAATAAACTCACCGTAAAGAATCGTTACCTATTACCCAAGATCGATGATTTATTCGACCAGCTTCAAGGTTCGAGTGTTTACTCAAACATTCAAAGTATTATTTCTAAAATCCACGTAGTGATTCAATAAACCAGGAAGTATTTAAAAGTGGACCATAAGATCGAAGTAATGGTGGACTAAGTACATATTCCGAAGTCCAAAACAAGTAATGTAGACAGCGGAAACACATTCACCAAGTCTAAATATATATTATTGCACTAAGCTCATGACCCCGAAGCCTTAACTGTTTTTGCCTCAATGGGGTATAGGGGGCTTTCTCTTTGTTGCCAAACATACAAACCTACAAAGTTATTATCAATGTTAAATGCACCATGGTAAAAATTGTGACCAGATTCAAGGTGGGGAATCGTTAGTTTCCACCGATAGATCTATCACAACACGAGCGCTCACAATAGTAGTTATTGTACGTTCATGAAATGGTAGGGCCTTAGATGGCACTGTGTAACTTATGCAATAAATATGAAGGTAATAATCTGGTTAGCATACAGTTTTAAAACAAAAAACTTGTTTTGTCCGTAGTAAAAAATCATGTTAAAATCACGGTTTCTTATTATAGGTATCACGATCTCAAATCATGTACGTATACCAATCAAGCTTTAGTAAAAATTAAGCATGTAACGCTTTACGTGTAGAAATCAATAAGTTCACTTTGTAAAACGAGCATGTATTCCCCTCGGGTTTATTAACATTGAAAAGATTGAAATGCGCGACTATGAACTCACGAAATATTGAAGGTAATTTTACGTAGTAAATTTTATGAGTTTGTTTAAAAGAGCATGTATTCCCTTGCGGTTTATAAAACATTGAAAAGATTGAAATGCAAAAGAATATGAACTCTCTTAGGAGGAAAGTGATGGAATAATCAGGTAAATGGCAGAAAATGTATCACGGAAATATCGAGCAACCTAAGTAAACTATGGGCGCTATATAGTACCAAGTACTTTAATAATAAACATTGAAATCTAAATATTTATAGTTGGGTTATATCGTAATATCGGTTGGGCTATTCATAATTAAAGAGGTCATGTCTTGCCGTGACGATGTGTTAGGATACTTTACAATCGTACAATCCAACAACTTGTCGATTACGCCATCCGTGAGCCTCGTTAATGAAACGCCCATAGTATTATTAGCTCTTTGATAACCAGTAATTTTCTATATAGCATAATTCACCGACTAATTTTTCCATTTTAGTAAAACATATTTATTAATTGTAAAACTTTATAAATATCTGGATTATGTTTATTATTGTTATTCTGATAGGAGTAATAGTTCCTCCCTGGTTGTGTAGTAGTTTACTAATGGTAGTGTTGTAGGTTCCTCATGGTTAGGTGTTGTTGTTATTCCTGGGTAGTGTTATTACTACTGGTAGTTATTAGTTTCTCTCGGTTAGTGTTTATTTATACTGGGTAGTATATTAAGTTTCTCTGGTAGTGTTTTTATACTGGTGTTTAGTTTATTTCTATGTTGACCTGACTATAATGACCCACTAAACCAATTTTCATGACTCAGGTTCCTAAAGAGAATTTATGCGGAAACGATATTTGAACAACTTTCCAGTTCTGTCCGAAGAACAAAACTAGACCGAAATGGGTGTGAAAAGCAATAGCATAAGATTTGATGCAGTGTATTAAATTACAAAAAGCTCGATTTTAGCCCCGCCTTACGACCCGTTATCACTCGCTTTTAGGCTTAAAGGTACCCGCGGAGGAAGTAAAACGACCTTACCGAACGACCTTTCAATGTTTAGGCACGAAGGCCGAACACGGACTCGAAAGTTATGCCGCAAAATACCATCTTAAAAAATTATGACAGAAACCCCGAAATACTTAACAAAAGCTGATTTTTATACCTCGAATATATACCTTGTTTTTCGCTCTAACTTTTTCGTTATAAATCGGTTTTTCGAAAGTTTCTTATCATTTTGGAATCGTCACGAGACGTATTATCATTATATTATGTCAAACCCACTGTATGAATTTCGGATTTAAAACAGCCCCTAAGTATTTATGTGTATAACTTTATAAAAACCTTGATTTATGTATTAAAAAGTCCTTAGTGGTGATTATAGCCATAATTAACATATAACACATAAAATAATGATAATAAAAAGTATAAAGGAATTAGGAAGACCTTAGGTATGATGTATGAGATGGAAATAAGTGGCCTAAAACCCGTGTATAGGTTTAAAACTAAAGCTTACAAGCTTATAAACCCTAGCTTTCCAAGTAAAAGCCCTAGCCTTCCTTTTCTTGATTATTACTTGCAAATGGTGATTCAATGCTTGGAAACACTTTAGTGTGCCTTAGGATTGATGTGTAAGATTGTATGGCAATTGTGATAAAATTTTTGTATGGATGGTGTAAAAAAAGTTGGGTTTTGAGATCGTGAGCTAGTATGAGTGGATTAGAATGAGGGGGTTTTGTTCTTGAAATTTCACTTTGGAAAGGAGATGTGTGAGTTTATTCACTAGATAAGCCTTTTATATAAGGTAATGATCAAGGAATGGTCCTCAATCGGAAGCTTCATAGAGAAGTAGCCAAGGCATGTGGTGGTTGTAAGGCTTTGTTCCCTAGATCTTTGTTAACTTATATTTTTAGGGATTACTCGTTCAAGATAGATATTTCCTTGCTCCTATCCTTTAGGATTGGCCACTTAGGGCTCCCAAGTGATGTTATATTAATTTGTTTGTGTTTTGGGTATAAAGTTTGGGTATTTGTTTAGCGTAGAAAAGTTTGGGGGATCCGGGTTGCCTAAACGTAATTTATCGCGAAAAGTAAACGTTTTACGTAACGGACAACAATACAAATAAATATAAAAAGTTGGTTACTACTTTCCTAAAGTAGTATTTGTTCTTGCTTGGACGTAATAACCCTTAATTCGTTTGTTTCATCTTATGTCTGTTTACATTATTCGTTGATTTTTAGTTTTCTGCAGTTTAAACCTGATATTAATTTAAAAGCGATCGCGGTTTATCGACGGAGAAAAAACATACATTAGTAAAAATATATAAAGTCGTATTGACCTGAAAATACGGAATGTACGTCTCCTCCGGTTAGAAGAATCCTTGTCCCAGGATCTGGTTTGCATACACATGAATGAGGGTACGTTTGGAGTAAAGCGATGCAGAAATTTCTTCCAGGAATTTGTTGATTAAAAAGTGTAGGTTTTCAAGTGACTTTTCTTAGCTGACATGGTTTTTCCTTATTGCATGGTAGGCAGTCTATGACACCAAAGATATACATAGGCGACTAGGTATGTATATTTGAGGGCCAACGATTTGCAATGCTCTTTTTTGTCAAATAGTGTGGGGTAGAAATGGTGTCAAATAGTTTTACAACGAATGGACATAGTCATTGAAGTTGAACGTGAAGGTAGATCGTTAGGGTGGTGGACAACAAATGAAGCAAAATGGTTTTGATGAGTTGACATCGAGATTGTTAGTAAAGTGAGTAGGTCACAACAAGTATCAAGAATAATCGAACAAATGCAAGAAGTAGTCAACGAAAAATAAAGGAAAAGAATTTATTCAAATCAAGAAAATGAACGTAAAAGTCGTGTTCTTAAAGGTAGGTGTCCCTAAGGTGACACGTATGAGGGTTGACATGTTAATTGTGTCGTACTCATCAATGGGAAGACTTCAAACGATGGATTACGAAAACAACTATGCGATTCAAAATCATAAGAAGAGTTATTCCAACTCAGAGTCAAATGGTAAGTAACTAGTAGAATTTACAAATATGCCGATTTTTGATATCATCATCACTAAGGGAATAGAGTTAAAGTCGCGTAAAGATCGGAAGTTAATCCCTAAGATATCAAGAAGAAATTATCCATATGTATAGGTATCCATAATATTAATACCAGCATTGACGCTCAAGGGAAAATGTAAATGAGACAATCAGGAAGTACACAAAAATCAGAATGATCAATATTTACATATAAGTGATATAAAGTAAATAGTAAGACGTCATATGATAGACGTAAGAGAACGAAATCATAGTCTAGTATTAAATACTCATTATCCATGTAATAGTAGTAGGGATGCAAAAGAGAGCATATAAGTTACCTGGGAGCAAGCGCGTGCGGATATCGGAGAAACAAGGAAAGACTCTATATTTTGAAAAACATGGTCATAGTCTAGGTTTTGAAAACGACCTAGTTCTCTATGACTTCAGCTCTGATACCATCTGTAACACCCCCAAAATCTGGTCGCAGCGGAATGGTAACAATGGGGTGCTACTTCATAGTCCAAACGCACAAGTCACAGAAAACGACCTCAAAAGAGACGTTTTATAAAATGTCACATTCAATTTAGTAAAAATGTCAGAGTTACACAGGTTCCATTTATAATGTATTAGAAAACATTGTCAAAACGTTTGTCAAATAGTACTCAAGTTATTAAGCCTTCAAAAATATATATCCGCGCGACTCGAATGCTCCCAATGCTCCACTAGCAAAATAGTAACCTGAAAATACATGCTAAAACGTCAACAATAATGTTGGTGAATTCATAGGTTTAAGTAAAAAAAACAGTATTGAAATAATTTAAGAAATATTTCAGAAGAAAAGTAGCGTTACAACATTTAAAAGTGTTATTTCCGAAATCCAAGTAGTGATTTAATAAATCTAGTAATGTTCAGTAGTGGACCACAAGATCGAAGTAATGGTGGACTAAGTACGTATTCCGAAGTCCAAAACAAGTAAGGTAGACAAGGGAAACACATTCACCAAGTCTAAATATATAACAGGTATTATTGCACTAAGCTCATGACACCGAAGCCTTAACTAGATTTTTGCCCCAATCAGAATATAGGATGCTTGCCAACAACCTAACACCTCTCAATGTTAAATGCACCCGATCAAACTAGTGACCCAAGTAAGGTGCACCATGGTCAACTTGTGCCAGGAAATTCAAGTGGGGCATTGTATGTCCGGATAGATCTATCCACAAACATCGGCTCACTACAATAGCAATTGACGGTTCATGATATAGTAGGGACTTAATTGGCAATAGTGGTAACTTAGGTCATAAAAATTCATGGCTTCGTAATCTGGATAGCATACTTTACAAAACACTTTGAAAACACTTTGAAAAAACTTGTGTCCAATAGTAATCAAGTAATGTATTTCACCCCGTTTGAGTTTGTAAAACAATTAAGTAGTAAAAAGGGGGCTTTGAACTCATAAAGTATTGAAAAGTAATTGTACTGTAGTAAAATATACAAGTTTGTAAACGAGCATGTATTCCCCTCGCGGGTTTATAAAACATTGAAAAGATTGAAATGCGAGACTATGAACTCACCTTGAGTACTGATAGTCCAAATATCACAGTTAAAACGTCACGCAATAACGTTTTGATGCAACCTATTTAAATTAAGGTCGTATAAGTACCGAGTACTTTAATTAATAACGTTAAATAATCCTATAGTTGTTACATCGTACTATCGTTCGGGCTATCATAAATCAAGAGGTCATGACATGACGTTCGAGGAGTTAGGGACACTCTATATGTCAAATCCAACCAAATGTCGAAACGCATCCGAGAGGCCTCATTATGTAACTCCCTAGTTTATAGCATTTGTTAACAAACGTAATTATTCTATATAGATTTCATCACCGACCCGGACTAGTGTTTAGTAAAATAATATTTATAAAGTGGAAACGTTTATAAATATACTTTTCGTAAAAATGACCTATTTGGTCGTTTTAAGTCCGTTGCTCGCGTTTCTTAGCCCACTGTCTTCGTTTGTATGAAGTAGTTATCAAAACTATAACATTTTTCAAGTTTTTGATATTCTGCGATGAATAGTGTTTTTACTGTTCACGACAGCTATTTTACTCGTTTTTAGTTTTAATTAGCGTAAAACCCGTTTTAGCCGTATCTTATTCGTTATAGCTCGTTTTTAGTGATTCTTTCGAACACGTATCTGTCATTGATTGTTTTTTTATATTATTGTTGTTTATAAAGTATTAAGTTTCTGTGCGTGTATAGTACTTTTTATAAAAATTGTTTTATAAAAGTAGTATACTATGTAAAATTGTTAATGAAGTATCTTCTTCGTTATTAATCGGTTTTTCGAGTTCTTTATGACCCATCGATCCTTGTGACATGTAGTATTTTATAAAATCATAAAACATATATGTAAATTTTGAATTACAAACAGCCCCTAAGATATTATTTTTCCAAAATGTGTTTAAAAACTTGTCTTTATGCATTATTTAATTTTAGTAGTTTTCTTTAAATACCTAATAACTATATGTAACATATGTGATACTTATATTAATGTCCATTTGTCCATATATTTTCCATTTGTCCATGATTAACAAGTTTAACATTTTACTTTCTATTATTTTTTACATGTGATAGTTAAGTAACCTTATAAAACATAATTTAACCTATACATGTTCTTTACTTAATCATAGGTTAACATACTTTTACATTTTATTTTTCCATGATATAATTTGACCTATGACATAAGAATTAGTGGCATTAAATGAAACACTCATTTTACATATTAAAAGTACCTTAGTGGTGATTATAGCCATAAATTAAACATTTAATACAATATAAATATTGATAAATAAAAAGTATTAAAGGAATTAGGAAGACCTTAGGGATGATGTAAGAGATGAGAAACAAGTTCTAAACCCGTGTTTAGATTCAAAATCAAAGCTTACAAGCTTAATAACCCTAGATTAGGTTTGAAACCCAAATCTTCCCTTTTCTTCCTTAAATCTTGCAAATGATGAATCAATGCTTGAAAACACTTTAGTATGCCTTAGGATTGATGTGTAAAGGGTTGTATAGATTGTAGGAAATTATAAATAAAAAAAAAAATAAAATAACTTCGTATGGTTTGATTATATGAGCTTATTTGGCCGCGGGTTATATAGAGAGAAAGGAGAGAAAGAGTATGTGTTAAGTGTTTAAGAAAGGAAAAGTATATGCATGCTATATATAGTCAAAATATTTAACTAACTTAACTATGGTTACTTTCTAACCCTTGCTCAAGGTTAAGTGGTTTCTTATAATATCTAGATATTTATAATATCTAGATATTTATATATCTAAGATTATTTCAGCAAAGTGATCATGGTTTGGTCATAACCTCAAAATTTCGGCATATAAACTTATATGTGATGTTATATTTATTATTTTGGGTATTGGGTATAATCGTGGGTATTTGTTTAGGCGTAGTTGGTTTGTGGAACATTCGGGATGCCTTACAAGCTTTTTATCGTGAAAACGTAAGCTTTTTACGTAGCCCAATAAAAATTAGATGGAAACAAAGTCATTAATTATCCTTAATAATAAATTATAACACTTGCTTGATGGTATAAACATTTAATTGATAAATTGCCGTTTACATTGTATGATCATTTTCAGTCTACCGCGTTTAGCTTAACGATTAAAATTAAAAGTGAACGCGTACGAGAAAAAAATAAATAGTGAAATTAAATAGTATTGTAAATGACCTGAAAATACGGAATGTTACATTATGTAGAGGATCAGAGAAAAAACATGGTTAACAAATATAATCTTCTTAAGAAAGAATTTTCCTTACATAAGTCTGAACTGAGTAATCTAAAGTATATTGTTGTCTCAGTAGACCGTTCCTTTCAAAAATGAAAGTCATTAGCGTCAATTTAGAATATGATCTCTGATGGATGAGATCTCTGATTCTAAAAAGGGTCTTTGGAAAAATGGACCATGTAGCCAAAGTCACCCTTGACCAACTGCTCTCTGAGCAAATACATGGCAATATTGTCAAAGCCCTTGGAGGAAAAGGTAGGAGAAAAGAGAACAACCCCTCTAAGGAAGTTCTATTCACCAAGGCTGATGTATCCACATCTTAGTCTGCTCCTATGATCACCTCTGACTCCGAGGATGACAGTGACATTCAGGAACCCCTGCCCCCTCTTCCTAAGCTGACTGGGGCAGATCCATCTGGTGCTTCTAAAAGTCTTATTTCATTGTCTGACCTTACTGCTAACATGGCTGATTTGACACTTAATACTGCTTTTAAAAAGTTTTAAAATTTCTAATAAAGTGTTACAAACCTATGTCATTAAGAAAAAGACTGAATCTAAGCATCCAGCTGTCCAAAACTCATGTCCTGATAAAAATGCTCTCCCATCAACTGAGCAACTTATTTTAACTCTGATGAAAGAAGTAAAAGGTATCAAGAAACAAATTATGATCCCTTTAGACACATCTTCATCAGTGTCTCAGGCTTGTAGCTCAAAGACCCCTAAGCAAAAGGTATGGTATGGGGGGGGAAAAATAAACTATGTAAACCCTGTGGAATATGGACTTCATCTATCTGATGATTGCTACTCAAAACCCAAGTGTTCTACCTGTGGCTCAATCTCCCACACTACCAAGGAACACACAAACAAACTGTTGTTAGGAAATCCTTAAACAAATTGAAAGGCCAATCCACATCTAAATCCACACCTGTTAGAACTGCTAGAATATCCAAGACATTTGGAGAGTGTAAATATTGTGGGTCCAACAAACATCACCTAGATGACTATGAATTTTACCCAGGGTGTGAAATTTGTGGGAGCATAGCTCATGAGATTGATGATTGTCCAAAGAACCTAGAAACAGCAGGAAACAAAGGATTACTATCAAGCAATCAGAACCTACTGAAAAGTGGTTCACAAAAGGAATTAATCTGTGTGAAAATGTCTGTGCAGGATTACCTAAAAAGATCTATATGGTATCTAGATAGTGGCTGTTCTAGACACATGACAGGAGTGAAACAATATATGCACAGATATTCAAAGGAGCCATGTCATAAAGTGGTTTTTGGAGATGATTCTTTAGGGGACACAGAAGGATATGGCTCAGTTAATTGTAATGGAATCACTTTCACCAGGGTTGCTTATGTGAATGGTTTGAAGCACAACTTAATTAGCATTAGTTAGCTGTGTGATACCAATTTCAAGGTTCTGTTTACAAAGACACAGGGAACCATTTTCAACCAAAATGATGAGGTTGTTCTCATTGCTCCAAAGATAAGGGATGCTTATATCAGAGACATGTCTTCTTTCAACAAGGAAAGCAATGCATGTTTTCTTGCCAATGCCTCTCCAAGGGTAAACTGGCTCTGGCATAAGAGATTGTCTCACCTCAACTTCAAAAACATCAACAATCCTTGCAAAACACAACCTTGCTCTAGACTTCTTACTACTAAACCTGTTCAAAGATAAAAATGTTCTAGCCTTGTGTAGAATGGGGAAGCATCACAGAGCATCATTTAAAACCAAGAGATCATTTTCCATCAACAAGTCCTTACATCTCCTTCATATGGACCTGTTTGGACCTGTCAAACCTCAAACCATCAGCCATAACAAATATACCCTTGTCATTGTAGATGAGTATTCAAGGTACACCTGGGTATTTTGCCTCAAGAAAAAGAGTGATGCAGCTGACTGTATTATGTCTTTTATCAGAAAGATGGAAAACCTCAATAAAGTAAGGGTAAAGGAGCTGAGAAGTGATAATAAAACATAGTTCAGAAATCACAACCTGGAAGAATTCTGTGATGAAAAGGGTATTTTACAGAATTTTTCATCTCCTTGTACCCTTAAACAAAATGGTGTAGCCGAAAGAAGAAACAAAACATTGTGTTAGTGCAAATATTACGGTATTTAATCTACACATTCTCGTTTGTTTTGATAATGACAAAATTGTGACCTTTGTAATTCATATCGTTATAATGTACAAGTTACTCGTCATTCATATTTTGTTCAACATACTATCAAACTACTCTCGGACGTCTAGAATCCTCGTCGTATGTTACAACACAGGGTTCGTACTTGTTTGTTAGTGTTTGCATTTATGATTCAACGTCATTTCACATTTGCATTACAAAGTATTTTATCTTAAACAAGTAAACTTTATTTTGACAAGCACTCAAACTAGTCTTTTTACTTTAAAAAAGTTTACTTACACTTTTAATATTCAGTTACTTTTTTTACTGTGGAAAATAGATAGAAAATGATTTTTTTAATCATGCTTACTTCATTCTAAATCTGAAAAAAATCTCTCCAAGATTACATAAGATCTTTCAAGATTTTGCAAATCAAAATTTAGATTTTGTTACTGTTGGCCGGTGCCTTTGGTTTACAAGCCGGTGCCCTTACTGTTGGTCGGTGCCTTTAGCCGGTGCCATTCCCGGCGGAACCGGGCTATAGTGCTAGAATTTTATCTATAAATAGCAAGCCAAATCTCACCATTTTCTTATCCCCTTTCACACATACTTTCTCTCTAGTTTCCAGCCATTTAGATATGTAGGAACACCTTCATTAATCATTTTCATTTTTGCATATGATCATAATGCTCTAACATTCATTTTGTTGCAAGCATACTTTTATGATGATCCACCAAATAAAGTTTGAAGATCATGCCATTTCCATCCACCACCAAGCATACCCATATGTAGATCTACAAGATTGAAGATATTGTCATCCACCACCAAGCATACCCATATGTAGATCTACAAGATTGGAGATCTCATCATCATCATCCTTTTGAAGGCTTCCTAACATTGGAAGTTCATTTAGATTAGGCATTCAAATCCATTAGACACATTTGTCTTAGATCATCATTACATACACATTTGTATCAGCTCTTGTTTGTGCCATAAAACACAAGGTTTGTTATGTTGGGCCATAAAACATAACGCGGTTTTAGGTTGGTTCTACCCTTTGTGTTAGAACCCGGTATTTAGCTTTGTACTGGATAAAGTGTAAGCGATGATGGGTTGGTTCTACCGGTGTTAGGACTCGGTATTTAGCTTAGTACCGGATAAAGTGTAAGCAACGTTGTGTAAGGTTTTCTCCGCCAAGAAGGGAGCTTGTTGATCTAGTGAAGTAACTCTCGAGTTGGGTACTCGGGGAGTGGAGTAGGGCGGAGAGGAGCTCCGTGACCGAACCACTATAAATCATCGTGTTCGGTTTGCTCTCTATTTTATTTATCGCTCTCTATTTATTTTATGCTTGTGATTGTGTTGTGATTTGATGTTTATAATTATGTTGTGACTACTTGGTTATTCTATGCTTTCATATAGTCATAAATCATATTTGGTACTTTTCATATTACGTCGCGATTGATCGGGGATTTGATACAAACGTTTTTAGATTTTAATCGGAAACGTATTCACCCCCCCCCCCTCTACGTTTTCCACAATTGGTATCAGAGCCATGTGGCTCTAGTTTTCAAAACAAATGGTTTTCAAAACCGAGTACGATCCATGTATCAAATTTTCCAAAAAGCGGGACTTAATATGAAAAGTATATCGTTCTTAGAAGTCTTGATTGTTGAATATATTTGTTATAGACAAAGCTAAATAATTACTAAAATTTCTATATAAGTTCTACCTTAAAGCCTCCAAGTGATTTAACCTTTTGTCGTTCAAAATATTAGCGTTTTTAGAGAAATCAATCAGACCGGCGGTTCTGTCAGTTAACAAAGCCGGTTCCATTATGGAAAGGAACCGGCGGATCCGGTTCTACAGAAGGTTTTGCAAAAACTTTGTCAACTTCAAAAGGTCATAAAATACAAACCGTAAGTCTGTACAGTCTTAGCCAAACCTATCGTTTCCGAAGAGAATTGAGTCTAGTTTTCTAATGCAAGGGTAGAGGTCTGAAATAAGTTTTAGTAATCGAATTTCAAATACTACAAAGTGTCCAATATTCAAGTTTTGTATCAACATGAAAACTCAAATAGTTTAGTTGGGCAATTTTGGTTGGTATCCTTTGAACTTTTATGCATCATTTTTTGAAATAAAAGTAGTTTGGCCATTAATCAAGCTTGTTATACATCTTTATATTCAACGCAAGGCGAAAAGAATTTATTTTCATACGATAAATGACTAGTTGCCTTAATTTGCATTGTTTATTTGTTTTAATTGTATGCTTATCTCAAATTGAAATTGAACTTGTTTATTTATGGATCATATGTGTTAGTCTTGTCATTCCTTCGCTTTTTTGATTCTCTCTTTTAAAGTCTCAATTTTTAGAATTTTTTATAGCTTATTCTGTTTTAGCTTTTTAGAATGCTTATTTCCTGCTTATTATTGTTCATTTAGGGTGTTTAATGCTTATTTGTTTTTAGTCGGTTTTAAGCTATTTGGAAAAGTTTTTAAGGTTGAAAATTGTTTTTCAAAGTTTTTACAAACAACTTTTGAAACTGTGAGATTTTTAAAATACCACAAGTGCTTATTTGGTTAAGCACTTGTGGTTTGAGTTTAAGTATCAAAAAGAGTGTGTTTTGTGTTTGATAAGAAGCTGTCAAACCTTCTTTGTCTTTTGACTTTGGTAAGTCAAAAATCCCCAAGTTTTCAAGTAACAGTTTTAAAAAGACAAAAGCCCTTTTTCATTCAGCAAAATCAGCAAGTTTTTATAAGTTTTAGGATGTCAAAATTGTGGCACAAGTCAATTTGCTAGGGTACTCTATCTGTTTTTTCTTATTTTCTTATTTAGAGCTTATTTGACAGCTTTTAATAAGCTGTCAAATAAGCCCTTGAGATTAGCCTTAAAGCTCCCCTGGTGCAAAGGGGAGACTTTAGGCTTATTTTTCTTAGCCATTAAGAGCATTTAAGCCCAAATTCTTGGCTTATTTAGAGAGCCTATAAGCCCTTTTATAAGCTTGTTGAATTTCAGCTCTTAAAAAGCTCATTTGTTGACTTATTTTTAAGCCCAAACCTGCCTTGTGAACTGTTTTAGCCTACTTAGGTGTAGGGATTGCTTATTTTTCTTCCCTGGCTTATTGAGCTTATTTGATAAGCTAATTTTGTGTCCTAAATAGCTTATTTAGATTAGTTAGTTAGTTGTTAAGCTTGTTTAGCCTTTTTCCTAACTTATTTGTCCAAATAACTTATTGCATTTTTGCCTTGTAAGCTTGTTAGTGTTTCTGTCCTCATAAGCTCTTCTCAGCTTATTTTACTTTAAGCTTTTATCCTTTTTAGCTTATTTAGGTTAGAATTAGCCCCCTTTTGCTTATTTAGTCCAAGCTAGCTTATTTACCCATAAGATGTCCAAAAAGACTTAGCTTTTTAGCTTTTAGCCACTTTTCGAGCTTATCAATAAGCTAATTTTTTGTTTCTTATTTTTCGTAGGATCTTTATAGTGTAAAGTATTTTTAGAAAAAAATTCAGAATTTTTCGAAATAGTTTAATATTTTTTATAATTTAATTTCGTTAAAAGTTTAATTAATTCATAAAAAATACAAAAATTATCAAAAAAATATTTTGCTTTTTTGATACAGTCCCCTTTTACACAACACACTCACCGCTGCGCCCTTGGGTCTTTTTCGTTAAAGACTCAAGGGCTTAGTTACTTATAGTGGTTTTAGGCTTATAAGCTCATAAGCTGAAAACAGCTTATTTCGAGCTTATCAATAAGCTAATTTTTATTATTTATTTTTCGTATGGATCATTATAGTGCAAAAGTATTTAGAACAAAAATCAGAATTTTTTTCGAAATAGGTGAATATTTTGTAATAATTAATTTCGTTACCAGTTTAAAATAATCCATACAAACAATACAAAAATTATCAAAAAATTATTTTGCAATTTTAGAAAATTTTCTTTTGTCATATAGTTTTAGGAAAAATACAAAAAATTATAAACTTTTCGTAGGGTCATTTTTACAACTTTTCCTTTTTTAAAGAACGGTCCGGGTGCGGTTTTTTGTCTTGACTCGTTTTTGGGTCAAACGAACTCCGTTTTCGGTCTAGTCTTTTTCATTCTTCGTTATTTGTCCCGTAGAGTAGTTTAGAAGTGAAAATTTCTTCGTAGGGTTATTTTTAAAGATTTTAGGTTTTTCCCCCTTTGTTCGGGATTCGGGCTCTCGTTTTCTAGTTTAATTTCGTAATTTCTAGGTTTTTCTTAAACGTTTTTATTTGTTATTGTTTAATTTGACTTTTCCACACTTTCAATTCAATTCTCTCCTTCAAACTCAAATCTTCGACTGTATCGATTTTCCAGTCCAGCCTCGTTGGGGATAAACGACCCGGGAACACTCTATACTACTTCTCGGTATCATTGATCTTGTTGATTTTTAGACTTATATATATTTTATATTTTATTATATATTATATATATAGTGTAAAATTAACCAATCAGGTAATCAGATCAAAAAGTTCATATGGGATAACATAGTTTACAAGTTCAGCCTACCGGGGGAAATAATATCTGATAACAGAAAGCAATTCAGGGATAACCCATTCAAAGTTGGTGTGAAAAGCTATGCATCTGTCAGCGCTTTGCTTCCGTCAAGCATCCATAAGCCAATGGTTTGGTGGAAAGAGCAAACAAAAGCTTGGGAGAAGGAATAAAGGCACGGCTGGATGAAAGAAGCAAGGATTGGATTAAATAAGTTCCACATGTCTTATAGGCACACCACATTGTTGGGATTAAAAGTCGTCTTGATGCTGTTTGAATTGCTGCTACTCATGTTTGTGTTAATGCTGCTCAGCTGAAGTTAGTACTGCTCATGAACTTCCAAGAAAATATGCTAAGTGTTTACTACCGGTAGTACACGGTTACTATTGCTAGTAAATATTAGTACTGCTAGTGAAAATATTCTAAGTAGTTACTACTGCTAGTGATAAGTTACTACTGCTAGTACAAAGTTACTACTGCTCAAGGTTAAGACTACTCAGAGATAAGTTAATGCTGATAAGGTTAATAAGTTAGTATTGTTTGGTGTTAGTAATGCTTATATGATATGTATTAAGTTATTTTTTTATAGAAAAGATTATGGATACTTAGGAAAGTATTGTAAGCCGACTATGACTCCTTGGTGTATAAAAGGAGGTCCTAGGGCATAGAGTTTGATATAGTTTTTCATATATCTTTTTATATTCTTAGCTCCAAGGTCTTTGTAACCCTAATACTTTGAGAGTAATCGTATTATTATTAATATTGGAGCTTATATGTCGAATTATATGTCGAATTGTATGTTCATTAAATTACTGTTTCATTGATAATTCTTTTTAATATTAAAGATTAGATTCTGCATAATCTTTAATACATTCAAACATAGTTTATACTATAGTTGTGTTAGATTTATCTAATATAACTAAACCTTAAACAAGCTTAAGGAATTTGATCTATTAAAGTGGGGTCAACAAGTTGTATCAGAGCTTGTTGAGAATTTGTGAATAAGAAGAACCTATTTTTGCTAGAAGATATGGATCAAGATTCTGCACACATGGTGGTTGCATCCAAAGTTCCCATGCTCAAACCTGGTGAGTATGAGATATGGAGGATGAGGACTGAACAATATATCCAGATGATAGACTATGCACTATAGGAAGTCATAGAGAATGGTGCAACCTTGCTAAAAACAAAAATTGTAGAAGGAGTTATGACAGAGAAGCCTATTACAACTGCTGAAGAAAAGGCTTAAAGAAGATTAGATGTGAAAGATAGAAGCACTTTAATGATATGCATTCTCAATGAACATCAGTTAAAGTTTAACTCTATAAAGGATGCTAAGAAGTTGCTTGTAGGTCTAAAGTCTTGGATCTGTTTAACCTTTTGTAAGACAATAGCTAACTTGAATAAATCATATTCAACTATATGAGAGACAATAACTATGAATACTATGTGCTAATGTGGAATCTTAACACAAGTACTAAGAAGAACACAATGTAATACTTTTCTATTCGCTATTGATTTCTATTAGGGTTTTATATGTATCTTTTTAAAACATTATACCATAGGGTTCCTTTTATACACCAAGGAAACCCTAATGGGCTTTACAAACGTGTAAAAGGATAATGCATATCCTTTCCTAAGATATCTCTAAGATAACTATCTTGTTACATAAACAGGCTTAACTAGACAAAACCAGTACTTACAGACTTAACTTAGTACTGGCAGACTTAACTATGTCTACCAAACTTAACTCTATAACTACCAGACTTAAGTCTATTTATTATAATTCCTAACAATCCTCCCCTAACTTGATCTTCACTTGTGAACTTCAAGTTTCTTTGAGTATCTTCATTATGAGCTTCCTGAGGATGTTATGAGCATTATCTTTGGAATTATTCTTGAACTACAACATGATGATTGTCTTGTATAAGCAGTTTCTTGATTTCTATCAGCAACTCTTTAAATTATTACTACTTGATATTTGCAGCATCTAATCTTTTAAACATCATGACCAACACTTCACAGCTACATGTACTATCTCTTCAGCAACATATGATCATTTCAGCAACAGATAAGCAGCAACATTGACTATATGTACATCAGATCATAAAGTTTCAGTCTATTCTCATCACTTCCAGGTGTGTTAACTCTTGAGAGAGGTGAATCATTGAAAATTTAAATGGATTTGATGTCTCTTTACTAGTTAGCCATTAACTCTGGAGTAGCCAATGTTTGGTTTATAAACCATGGTACATTGATAACCATTTCAACTCTTAGTACGTGAAACATGGTGAGTTGAATTACCATATGATTTTTAGCAAATCATCAGCTATCAACGGATTTGATGAAGCCTTTACCAAGTAACCGTTTGCTCTTGGGCTAGCTAATCCTTTGGTGGAATCATGGCATCACCCTGGTGGACTAGTAACCAGTTCAACTTTTTGAACGTGAATCATTGGTAAGTTGAGTACCATCCAGTTTTTGGTAAACTGTCAACCATGTAAATGGATTTTCCACAGCCTTTACCACAAGCCATAATCTTGTGGGCTAGCCAACTCTTTACAAACACAGATATGGTGAGTTGATAACCATACAGCTTATTGGCAAGCTGTTAACCATATAAACGGATTTGAGAAATACTTTTCCACAAGCCGTACCCCTGTGGTCAAGTCAGTTCTTAATGCTGGTTAGGCATGGTGAACTGAACACCATTTGTTGTGTTAGTGCAAAGCACCTCCACCAAGTGTTATTCTTCTCAACTCCATTTCACACATTCAGCTCTCCAATCCATATACCAAAGCACTGAAAATTCTTTCAAACATACACCAAAATTATTGCTGTTGAGCTTGTCTTTCAATTAACTTCAAAAGTTGATAGCACACCTCATCTTTTCTATCTCCTATAAGTCTCTTTTCAAGCATAGCTTGACAAACTCTAGATGGTAATGGATACTTGACTTCAGTCAGCATATAAATGTGTGCAGCCTCCAAAGTTAAACAATGAACAGCACAACTATGAAAATATCTCCAACTGAGTACCTTTTGTTGATGTGTTAAACTCCAAACAGCATCCTCTGTAGATGGTGGATCAAACATAGTCTTTAAATCCCCCCATAAAACTCTTTCATATTCTTCTTCAGGCCTGCTATCTCCATACTTCAACATCATCAGTCTGTACAACTCCTTAAGATCATCTCTTGTAAGATCATTTAATAAACCTGTAAAATTCACATATACTACATCTGTATGATCTTCCCTGATGATTTGATAAGCTCCTTTTTTACCATTCTTAAGAATTTTCCACTTGACAATTTTTGCAGGTGCTGATCCTTGTAGGATTGAACCCATTTAAAACTCCTCTGAAGAAGGTTCATCCACTCTTTCATCCATGTAAGCTTCTACATCCTCCTCAGTATCAGACCTTGCAGATTCAGACTTGTTCTTCTGCAATCCTTTCCTTGCCAAAGATTTTCTTATATTGTATCTCAAAATTGGCTGTTGAATTTTAAATTCCTCTTCTCTCTTTACAGACTCATCTTTAGTAACATCAAGAACATCCATAATCTTTTGTTTCTTAAACACCTCTGCTGAAGATTTATACCTGTTCTCTTCAACTTTGATGCTTCAAGCTCTGAGTTCATAGGAATAAACTTTTCTATCTTCTCTACACACTTATCAAACTCTTCCTTTAGCTCATCAGGTTTCAAATTCTTCAGCTGACCCATTTTCCAGTTATTACCTTGGCTTTTTAAGTACTTGATCATGTACTCCCTTTGCTCAGCTTGAGTCATAGGTCTGTTTCTTCTATCTCTCTCTCTGTTCTTTGTACAGCCTCTTCTTCTCATTGATTAACTCCACCATCTTCTTAGCAAAATCATCACTAGAGAAATTAATTGATAACACTTTGCTGGACAGATCTCTATTTGCTTCTAGCTTGGCTCTTACTGAATCCCAACCTTCTTCTGTATAGTACTTTGCAGCTTCTTATACTTGAGCCATCCTATTCTTTTGAGTTTAAGACAGTTCTAACTCATCCTGCACTCTCTTTGCAATCAATGCATCCTGTCTTTGCAGTTCAACTTTTCTTGCATTTTTAGCCTCCTCTTGAGCTTGCAGTCTTACTATTTCTACCAAACTAGCTTGCTCTTCTCTGATCTGTTTCTTTGTCCTTTTAGACTGAGATTTTTCTTCAAGCACTGCCTTTCCTTCTCTTTGACCTTTCTTTGGAGAGGGAATTATGCTTTCATCACCAGAATTAACTTCATCATCTCCAGACTTAATTTCTTCAAAGGCAGTATTAACATCTGTGAAACCAGTATTAATTCCTTCACCAGTATTAACTTCATCAGTATCCAATTTCCTCCTCAATCTAGTCTTAACTTTCCTTGTATAGGTCTTGGTTCTTTGAGTAAGGACTTTAGCTAGAGTTTCAGTTCAGGACTAATATCTGCCTCCCTTGAAGTTTTGCCTTGTGTGGGAGTCTCAAAATCCTCTGATTTATCCTTCATAATAGACCAGTTATGTAGCCTTTGCTACCTCCAAAGGTAACAGATCCCCCTTTGCATTCTTCAAAATCATCCAGGTGATCCTTGTTACCAGTCATGTGCCTTGAGCATCCACTATCAAATATACCTCTGTCCTCCATGTTCTTGAGTGGATGATCCTGCACATGAAAAAGAGAAATTAGTTTCTCTTAGGGACCCAGGCCTTTTCAGGCTTGGGTCTGCCTTGTGGACCTTTAGCATTTATAGTTCGAACAAAATTGGATCCACTATTACAATTGGAGTTTGGTCTAGTGTTCCTCTAATTATAACCTGCTGAGGTCTTAACAGCAGTGCCCCAATTTCCCTTTACAGCATGAGAATAAGGCATTTTTGCTGTATTTCTAACAATGGGTCTTCTCACAGGTGAATGTGATTTTGAAAAATTACTTCTTTGATAGCTACAGGTGTAGGTTCAGACTTAGTGGTTACAGATATCACAGTGGTGGAGATGAAGATGGTAATGGTTCAGAAGGTGATGGTTGAGTCACAGCTTGATCTGCTTGTCCTGCACCCTGATCCACAGCAACAACTGGCAACATTGCAGGCAACAAAGGTCTTGGTACCCCTCTAAAACCCCTTTTCATGTTCTTAAAAATCTTTTTGGTCGATACAATAGCCTTAAAGTCAGGTGATTACTCTCAGTTGGGCATTTCCAATATCAATGTGTAGAAATCTGGGGTACATCAAAAACTTAGTTTTCTTTTCAAGATTTGGCCACCAGGCCATCAAGATTAATTTTGAATGTTTTTTAAATCATGCCAGTAGAAGGACAAATCAAAAGAGTCGCAAGTATTGCTACCATTGATTTCCTATCCACCACTTTTAGGACTCATACAGTGTAAAATATGATGGACTAAAAATCTCCATTGGGGTGTAAAACGACTTTTCCAAAATGTAAAAGTACCATCAGTTGGATACCCCATATTACCCATCCCCTCAAAAATCTCATTATTTGGCAACATGGAAATCCATGAGGCATCTGCTAATTGAAGCTTTACTTCGAACGATGCTCAATGATTGTATACTCAGAGTATTATGGTTGCTCTTAGTTCTTAGAGTCCATCAGCAAAGAGTTGTGGCTGTTGCAGTTGCAAAATTTGTTTGACTAGGGATGTCATGGATAGTGGGATTGTGGGTTAAGGCATACTTGATTTTCGAACCTTTTAAAAAATCTACTATCTCTGCAAACCCTGTACTTTCTTCAGGTTTCTTTAAGAATCCCACTTGGTTATACTTGTCGCAGTATTTCATTGAAGCCATTCTTTGAAATTATAGTAAAGAGGTTGTGATTTTTGGTTATTATAAACTGGGTTTGACTTGTATAGGTAATTTAGTACTGACTGTATCTGCTAATTGACTTTATATGCGAAAAAAATGAATTCCAATTGGCCCTCCGAGAAAATAGTCTCTTTTTAATGAAGAAAACTATTTTAGGTGAGTTAAAACAGTAATTATCCAATTGGTATCATTATCCGCTTAAATATACCCGCAATTTGCTCTAACGGTCATATTTAAAGAAAAGTCAAAGTTGTTAGACCAAACAGTACTAACGACTAGTTACCAGTATTAATATTGGCCTACCAGACTTAAGTCTGGTCAACCAGTATTAATATTCTATTGTTAGAACTAACAATAAGCTTACCAAGATTAATTAGTAAACTACCAGAATTAATATTGACAATACCAGAATTAACTTTTGCACAACTTCAGTTCGACTTTAATCCACGCTCCAATGCAATCCAAGTATAACCTGAAAATGTTAACCACATATAAAATATACTATAAAACTATTCAAAAACACTATGTTACTAGATCTAGTATATTTTAATAACTACTAAAAATAAGATAACCTATCATAATTAATTCTACTAACTAGTATTACTAGGTTACAAACTATACATTTAATCCTCCCCATAAATTATAGCTATGATATATCATACCAATATGAACCACTAAGAAATGGAACCAAGGTCTCCGAACAAAAGCTTTGGTCAATAGGCTCAGCTACCTAGAAGTCTGTGTTGAAATTTTCTCCACCCTAATGAGCTTCTTCTCATAAGAATCTCGTATAAAGTGGTGTCTGATCTCTATGTGCTTTGTCTTGGAGTGATTACACCGGGATTCCTTCACAAATGCAAATGGGCTTTCTTATCAATGTGAAAATTTTGGTATCATGAAATTGAAATCAATTAAGTCTAACATTTGATTCTGAATCCACAATACTTGTCCACAGCAACTTGCAGCAGCTACATATTCAGCTTTTGTTGTAGAGGTGGCCACTATTGTTTGTTTCTTGCATTGCCATGAAATTAATCTGCTTCCAAGAAATTGACAACCACTAGTTGTAGATTTCCTGTCAAGGTTTGCCCCAGCATAGTCACTATCTGAGAAAGCTTCCAGGTCAAAAGATGATTCTCTAGGATACCATAAGCCTAAATTGGGTTTGCCCTTAAGGTACTTAAAGATTCTCTTCACATCATTAAGGTGTGAAGTCTTGGGAGTAACCTGAAAACGAGAACAAGCACATACTACAAACATTATATCAGGCCTAGAGGCAGTTAAAACATAGTAGAACAGATCCTGGATCTGATAAGTGTACATCCACTTCATCAGCTTCCTTATCCTTTGTCAACTCCATCTTGGTCTCTATTGGGGTTTTTGCAGTTTTCACACTTGCAAGGTCAAACTTTTTTAGCATTTCTGCAACATACTTGTATTGAGAAATAAAAATACCATATGTCATTTGGCTTTGACTTGCAATCCAACAAGAATATGATTACCCATAGAACTCCATTTAAGAAAAGTAATGGAAAATCTTCCTTTCAATCAATGTCTCAAATTCATCACACCAAACTTTTCTAGTAGAAGACCAAATATTGTATATCATCGGACATACACATGAACTACCTTATATCCATCTTGTCCTTCTATATAAATAAATTCTTGTCTATTGATATCCCACCTGATAATCCATTTCTTCTTTAGAAATGTTGATAGAGTAGCATACCAAGCTCTAGGAGCTTGATGTAATCTATATTAAGCTTTAACAACCTTATAAACCTTCTTAGGATGATCAGGATCAACAAAACCAGGAGGTTGAGAAACATACACCTCTTCATCTATAGTGCCATACAGAAATGCACTTTTTACATCCATTTGGTATACTATGAACCCCATAAATAAGGCAAAGGCTAAAAACAACCTGATAGCTTCTATTCTTGCCACAGGAGCAAAAACCTCATCATAGTCAATACCCTCCTCTTATCTGTGACCTTAGGCCTCTAGTCTTGCCTTATTTCTGACAACTACTCCTCTTTCATCCCTTTTGTTTTTGTATACCCATTTAGTTCCAATCACCTTTGCTCCATGAGGTAGATCTACTAGTATCCATACCTGTTGCAGCCTAAACTGTAATAACTCCTCTTGCATAGCTTCAACCCAACTGTCATCTTTTAGAGCTTTAGAAATTCTTTTAGGTTCCTCTGAGATAAGAGCAGGCAAACAAACAAATGCATTTGATCTTTGTATTTATCTTTGCTGCTTTTTGAACAGACCTTCCAATTGGCAAGGTGCCCCGCATAATGTATCTGCACCTGCTCTAGATTTGCTACAGATGACTTTAGGATCACCCAGTATTGACTGGGGGGGTTGTGGGTAATGTTGTGTATCCTAAGAGTAGGAATGGGACTAACGCTAATACTTCTTTGGTAAGTTTTGTTGAAATCATGGACCATACCTTCGTCAACATAAGAAGCGCATCAAAAATCCCGAAGAGAAATATTCTTTAGGTTTGATAAAGCTATGTAATTCTCTAGTCATACTGAATCATCTTGATCAGCAGTTGGTATTAATATTGTCCACTACCGAGAATATAAAACTGAGTTATAACTGGTAGCTTTGTTTTTAGGTAACTTTGCCCTTAAATGCTTTGAGTCAATTGATCATCCACTTCTTTCTAAAAGTAGAATTTTAGAGAGTATCATCTAAATTGCCAGTAGAATAAGCTTCCTGCTCTTGTGTTTTAAGGTTTTGAAGCTCTGTCAAAAACTCCTCTGCCTTTGAATTAGTAGAAGACATCCTTGGTCCAACTTTTGCTGCAGTATGCTTGACTGCTGTAGGCACAACAATAAGCTCCTCAGCCTCATCTTCTTCCTCAGAAACATTTGCATTAGGAGTTTGTAGAGTACCTGCACTGTTAGTCGCATTCTTGAAAGTACCTGCATAGTGTGTTAGTTTTGAATCTCCTAAGACACCAGGAATATAGTTCATAGAATCAGTTAGATAATTCAAACATATCAAACATCCATCTAATAATCAACTCCTTTCCACATTATTTTTTCTTCAAGAAATTTTACATGCAATTTACTTCTACTCTTTTTGGTCAACTAAATTATATACCTAAAGGCTTTGCTATTTTAGTGAGTAGAACCACTAAGAAAGCGGTACCGCGCTGCGCATAGGCACACTTGCTTCCATCAAACTTGCCAGCACACTTAGTGTATCTAACATGGTATATGTCACCCAAAAGGCTGTATGTAGCTAATAATTGGTTGTGTAGCCAAACAAAACGCTCATAATAGTTTTTGTTTTGAGTTTGTCACCCCTTACACCTATAAAGATATAGCAAGCAGTGACTAACTGCTTCTGCCCAAAAAGAAGTTGTAAGAGTGGAGTTTGGCTAGCATAGTTTCTAGCTGCCTCACTTAGGGCATGTTCATTCTTTCGAGCAACTCCATTCTTTGTGGAGTTTCATTGCATTGGCTATAATTCTGTGATATTATATCCATTGTTCTCACAGAATTCAAGCATATCCTATTCTTCACTTCCAGTGAGCCATTTATCTGATCTAATTGATTTTAAACCACTACTTATTAAGATGTTTTCAATTTGTCATATGAAAGTTCTAATGGATGCCGACTAGTTTCCATCATTGTCATCCAATAAGAATACCCAACTAAATCTGGTATAATCATCAGTAATTACAAGGCAATACCTTGCATGAATAATGCTTTTGAGCATGAGTAGGTCTCAAAAAGATGCCATATGCAATTTGTGTATGGACTCAGTGAATTGTTCTTACTAAATTTAGCCTTACATGAGGCCTTGCGTTCTTACCTTTGTTGGCAGGCAACACTTGTATGGATATTTGAAACCTTGGAAGGTAACCTCTTACAAGATTTCCCATCACATGTTATGTGTTAAAGTATTTAAAATTTATATGACCTAACCTCCTTGCATAATTTAGAATCATCATATTTGGCTTGCAATCAACACAAGCATAATATTTTGGAGAAAAGGTGTCTCAAATCAAAACTTTACATATTGTGTTGCCTAGGGACTTTTTTAGAAGTATATGGAGTTTCATCAGTCATCTTAAAGTCTTGAGACCCTCAACAAGACATTCAGTTTCTTTAAAAAGAACCTTGTGATGCTTATCACATATTTGAGATAATTAAAAATATTACAAGTGCCCAAGGTTCTTTTAGCAAAATATACACTATCAAAATCTAAATTACCAACTCTTCACCATCCTTACCAGTTATGTAGCCTTTGCTACCATCCAAAGGAACAGATCCCGCCTTGCAAATTCTTTAAAATCATCCCTTTGATCCTTGATACCAGTCATGGCCTGAGCATGCCACTATCAAATATACCTCTTGTCCTTAATGTTCTTGATGCATGACAAATTCCATTATAAGAGAAATTAGTTTCTTCTTCTTAGGGACCCAGGCCTTTTCATTCTTGAGTGGATGATCCTGCACATGAAAAAGAGAAATTAGTTTCTCTTAGGGACCCAGGCCTTTTCAGGCTTGGGTCTGCCTTGTGGACCTTTAGCATGTACAGTTCGAACAAAATTGGATCCACTATTACAATTGGAGTTTGGTCTAGTGTTCCTCCAATTATAACCTGCTGAGGTCTTAACAGCAGTGCCCCAATTTCCCTTTACAGCATAAGGCATTTTTGCTGTATTTCTAACAATGGGTCTTCTCACAGGTGAATGTGATTTTGAAAAATTACTTCTTTGATTAAACTTATTCACCTGGGGTCTTACAGAACTAAAACTGTTTGAGTTACTGGTAGGTACTGGTTGTTTAGGTCTAACAGTATTAATATTAGACCTGACAGATTTAACATTTTGCCTAACAGTATTAACATTAGGCCTGACAGAATTACTTTTTGGCCTAACAACATTGAGTTGTACTGGTCTAGGTACAAAGTGATTAGCATGATTAACCCTGTTTGCATTGTTCCATACTGGTTTTGCCACCCCATTACCAGTATTAAAAACCCTTTGTTTCTTAAGCTCAGCCTCTCTTGCCATTTTCTTTTCATAAAAGTCACAATCTCTGATCAAATGACTTAGGCTGCTACAAACAAAACACTTTTTCTTGATGAAAGAGTAACCTTCCCCTAGTTCTCTTTCCATCATTTCATTCCAATTCTTTCCGTTAACTTTAGGTGTCTCTTGATTTTTCATTGGTTGCCTAGGAGTTTTTACGTGTGTTACACAACTAGGTTCAACATCTTTTGGTTTTGGTTCAGACACGACTTTTTCATTAGTTGTAACAGACTTAGACTCAGACACCTCTTTTGGTACACTTATACTTTCTGATTCAAACTCAACAGAGTGCTCAGAGGGATTTCCAAAAGATCCTTCACTGTCATTTGATTGACAGGTAGAATACTCATTGAATTTGTCATCTGAGACACTAGTTTTATGCTTTTGAGGTCCCTTTTTACCATAAACATACAAAGATTCATCAATTTCCTGTTGTGGTTTAGGAGTATAGTCCCCAGTTAAAGGATGTGGAACTCCTTTCAAATTATCAGTCTTTGAAAATCTATTGTACAAAGGTTTTGCAACAAAGTCTTCTTCTGTACAATTAAACACAGTATGATTCATTTCTTCCTCATAGCTTAAAACCTCATTGTTTGATTTTATTCCATACCCTAAGCCAACTTTACTATTTGAACTCATACCAGAATTAACTAATTTCCAAAGGTTTTTAGAAGAATCCTTCCATGAATCTACTATTTTCTGCAATTGTTCCTTTTCTTTTACAGCTTTCATTCCTATTCTCCTATATTTTTTAAGCTTTTCATCTTTTTCATATAATTCATTTGCCTGAAATGTAAGCTGTTCATTTCAAAGATATTGGCTTTTGAAGAGTAACAATTGAGCTTTAATTCTTAAAGCTTGTCATAGGCATAGTAATTTTTACTTTTTGTTAACCTTAAATGGTCTGTTTGTTAATCCAACACAATGTTTTTAGTTTATTATATGAATCAATGCAAGTTTTAGAACATAATGATACCTCATTATTTGTGCTGATTGCCATGAGTGCATGATTTATCTATTCTTCTTCAACTGTATGTTCTCCCCAATTGACAACACCATCATCTATAGTCAGCAAACAGTTCTAATTCTGCTCTTTCTTTCCAACTCCTTGATCTTGAGAAAACGAGTCTCTCTTCTTTCCATCATTTGTCAACTTGGATGGGCATTCCTTAGCAAAATGACCAGTGTTGTGACATTTGAAACATTCAAGCTTCTTTTTGTCAAAACCAACAGGTTTGTTTCCATCAATCCGGACTTCCTACCAGTCTCTTTAGAACCTTCTTCATTCGATAGCTATCATTGCTATCTGCAGTTTATGTTCATCTCTTCAATGTCCATATCATCAATCTATTCTAGGTCTTCATGAAGCAAGTCCAAATCTTCTGATTGTTTGGCAAAGAGTGAATAAATAACTTCATCAGCAAAACTAGCATGAACTTCTCTTTCTGGAATTTTGTTTGAAGAAGTAGAAGAGTTGAAGTATTTTAAGAACCAGTATGACCAGGACTTTTAACCTTGTTGTGCTGCTCTTGCTGTGTGAAACAAAAGCAATCTTTTTGACGCACTTGCAGATTTTTTTGAGGTACTTGTTAGTTCCTGCTCAATAAAACCCTAAGGGTTTATATACAATCATCAATAGATAAAAGTGTACAAATCTAGTTAAACAAGCATAATCTTTTGTAGGAGCAAGTGTCTTCATATCAAAACTGTACATATTGTGTTGCCTAGGGACCTTGAGAAGTATCTGATTTTCATCAGGCATCTTAAATTCAGGAGACACAACAAGACATTCGGTTTCAGTAAAAAGAACCTTGTGCTGCTTATCACATATTTGTGATATTGAAAAAAGATTAAAATGCCCTAGTTCTTTTACAAAAGACATACTATCAAATTCTAAATTACCAACTCTTATCCTGCCTTTACCAGTTATGTAGCCTTTGCTACCTCCAAAGGTAACAGATCCCCCTTTGCATTCTTCAAAATCATCCAGGTGATCCTTGTTACCAGTCATGTGCCCTGAGCATCCACTATCAAATATACCTCTGTCCTCTATGTTCTTGAGTGGATGATCCTGCACATGAAAAAGAGAAATTAGTTTCTCTTAGGGACCCAGGCCTTTTCAGGCTTAGGTTTGCCTTGTGGACCTTTAGCATTTACAGTTCGAACAAAATTAGATCCACTATTACAATTGGAGTTTGGTCTAGTGTTCCTCCAATTATAACCTGCTGAGGTCTTAACAGCAGTGCCCCAATTTCCCTTTACAGCATGAGAATAAGGCATTTTTGCTGTATTTCTAACAATGGGTCTTCTCACAGGTGAATGTGATTTTGAAAAATTACTTCTTTGATTAAACTTATTCACCTGGGGTCTTACAGGACTAAAACTATTTAAGTTACTAGTAGGTACTAGTTGTTTAGGTCTAACAGTATTAACATTAGACCTGACAGAATTAACATTTTGCCTAACAGTATTAACATTAGGCCTAACAGAATTACTGTTTGGCCTAACAGCATTGAGTTGTACTGGTCTAGGTACAAAGTGATTAGCATGATTAACCTTGTTTGCATTGTTCCATACTGGTTTTGCCACCCCATTACCAGTATTAAAAACCCTTTGTTTCTTAAGCTCAGCCTCTCTTGCCATTTTCTTTTCATAAAAGTCACAATCTCTGATCAAATGACTTAGGCTGCCACAAACAAAACACTTTTTCTTGATGAAAGAGTAACCTTCCCCTAGTTCTCTTTCCATTATTTCATTCCAATTCTTTCCGTTAACTTTAGGTGTCTCTTGATTTTTCATTGGTTGCCTAGGAGTTTTTACGTGTGTTACACAACTAGGTTCAACTTCTTTTGGTTTTGGTTCAGACACGACTTTTTCATTAGTTGTAACAGACTTAGACTCAGACACCTCTTTTGGTACACTTATAAGTTCTGATTCAAACTCAACAGAGTGCTCAGAGGGATTTCCAAAAGATCCTGCACGGTCATTTGATTGACAGGTAGAATACTCATTGAATTTGTCATATGAGACACTAGTTTTATGCGTTTGAGGTCCCTTTTTACCATAAACATACAAAGATTCATCATTTTCCTGTTGTGGTTTAGGAGTATAGTCCCCAGTTAAGGGATGTGGAACTCCTTTCAAATTATCAGTCTTTGAAAATCTATTGTACAAAGGTTTTTCAACAAAGTCTTTTTATGTACAATTAAACATAGTACGATTCATTTCTTCCTCATAGCTTAAAACCTCACTGTTTGATTTTATTCCATACCCTAAGCCAACTTTACTATTTGAACTCATACCAGAATTAACTAATTTCCAAAGGTTTTTAGAAAAATCCTTTCATGAATCTACTATTTTCTGCAATTGTTCCTTTTCTTTTACAGCTTTCATTCCTATTCTCCTATATTTTTTAAGCTTTTCATCTTTTTCATATAATTCATTTGCCTGAAATGTAAGCTGTTCATTTAGAGATAATTGCTGCTTTTGAAAAGTAACAATTTGAGCTTCTAATTTCTTAACAGCTTGATTATAGGCAAGTATTTTTGCTTCTTGTTCACCTAACTGATTCGTTTGTTCATCACACAGGGTTTTAAGTTTATTATATGAATCAATGCAAGTTTTAGAACATAATGATACCTCATTATTTGAGCTGATTGCCATGAGTGCATGATTTGTCTCTACTTCTTCTACTGTATGTTCTCCCCAATTGACAACACCATCATCCATAGTCAGCAAACAGTTCTGATTCTGCTCTTTCTTTCCAGCTCCTTGATCTTGATAAAACGAGTCTCTCTTCTTTCCATCATTTGTCCCCTTGGATGTACATTCCCTAGCAAAATGACCAGTGTTGTGACATTTGAAACATTCAAGCTTCTTTTTGTCAAAACCAACAGGTTTGTTTCCATCAATCCGGACTCTCCTTCCAGTCTTCTTGTAGAACTTCTTCATTCGAATAGCAATCATTGCTATCTGCCAGTTTATGTCCATCTCTTCAATGTCCATATCATCAATCTGTTCTAGGTCTTCATGAAGCAAGTCCAAATCTTCTGATTGTTTGACAAAGAGTGAATAAATAACTTCATCAGCAAAACCAGCAGGAACTTCTCTTTCTGGAATATTGTTTGAAGAAGTAGAAGGAGTGTAAGTACTGTAGGCACCAGTATGACCAGACTTAACCTTGTTAGTGCTGCTCTTGCTGTGTGAAACAAAAGCAACATTTTGAGCACTTGCAGATGATTTTGAGGTACTTGTGAGTTCCTGCTCAAAGACCCTAAGGTTATTATACAAGTCATCAATGGATAAAGTGTCAACATCTGGTTTGGTTCTCATTGTCATTGCCAGATTTGACCAAGCTGGGGGCAAAGATCTGAGAAACTTGTGATTTGCATCCTCAGTTGATACTTCAGCACCATGAGCTTCCAACTGTGAGAGTAGTTGTTGGAATCTGTCATATCCCTTTTCTAACCCTTCTGAACTTGATATAGTAAATGCTTCAAACTGTTGTTTTAAAACAGCTTTCTGCATCTTCTTTGAATTTGCATTACCACCAAACCTAGTCCTTATGGCTTCCCAAATTTCTTTTGCATCGTCCATTCCATGAAATCTTCTCAGATGTTCCTTGGGAATGGCCATAAGTAAGATGGTTCTTGCCTTCCTTTCCTTTTCAACAGCATGAATTTCTGCAGCAGATACTGGTGGAAGTATTCTAACAACACCATCTTTTCCAGTTGAGATTCTCTTCTTGGAATTTCCATTCTGAATTACCTTCCAAACATCATTTCTGAATTAAAAACCTTCCAAACATCATTTGTCCAATATAAATTCAAGGTTAATGCTCCATCTCTCTCTCCAATTGCCCCATATATCATACTCCTTCATCTATCAAAAATTGGGAGTTTTTTGATATTTTTATGAGATAGTGGTTGTTGTAGGAAATGAGTTGTTGTCGTTGTTTTGTTTTTGGTTTTTATTTGGATAAAGTAACCATTGTCCCGATCATCTTTATGGAATAATGCTCATCATCAGTATGATGTTAGAGAAAACATCCCATCAGCAGGTTGAAGGACACTTTTTTGTAGATCTGAAAGTGAATTGTTTGTGAATCTTATGATTTTTTCTTACTTAGAGGTCCCTCTAGTGGCTCTGATACCACTTTGTTGGTTCCACAGTCTTGGATTCTGTTTAAGGCACTTTAGTAAGACAATAGCAACTTGAATAAATCCCAATCAACTATATGAGAGACCAATAACTATGACATAACATGAGCTAATGCGGAAATTTAACCACAAGGTACTAGGAAAGAACACAATGTAATAACTTTCTAGTCGAAAATTGATTACTATTAGGATCCTCTTCCTTCTAATCTTGCCATATAGGGTTCCATTATACACCAATGAAACCCTAATGAGTGTACTTTACAAACGAGTGAAAGGATAATGCATATCCTTTTTCCTAAGATATCTCTATAATGCAAATCAATTTCTTAAGATATCCTCTTAGATAACTAGCTTTGTTATACATAAACAACAGAACATAACTAGATAATGAAACATACTAACTATAGCTCTCGCCAGAAACTTTAAAACTTAGACGGCAGACTTAACAATGTCCCCCTACTCAGACATAAAACTCTAAACTACCAGACTTAAGTCGAGTTTACAAATAAATTCCCTAACAGTGAGGTTACCCACCCCGTCGCTGATTAGAGCTTATTGGGCATCCCGAAATGGCAAGAAAAAAAGAGTTCTTTAAGAAGGTGAGACAACAACGAACTCGGCCATACATTGTTGGTAAAGAGCCCCTGAGCTTTGCTTCGTCCGGGCCCATTTTTTAGAGTACGTAAATCAACAGTGACAAAATATATTACAAACTTAAATGCGATTTTTGGGGAAAGGTCCCATAAAGCAAGTCAGATTTCCGTCCGAAACACATAAATTTAAATAGTTTTTAATAAATATAAATAATATATAAGGCTTTAAATCAATAGTAAGTATTCCAAGAGGCTTTTAGGAGATTCTCTTTTATCCAAAGCACAATCTCTCAAAACCTACCCGAAGTCGTAATCCCGTCGAGGTGCAAATTGAAAATCGAAGACGTTTGTGATCGCGTGAATTGAATGGATTAAGGATTTTTGGATTTGGTTTTTCTAACTCTACGATTAAAATGCAAAAACGATTAAAGAAAAACTAAAAACGAAAGCTAATAGTGATTTAAACTTAAAAACGAGAACCGGGACTTAAACCTGTTCTTTAAAAACTAATTTTTTGTAAAAGTAACCCTACGGATGCAAACCTAATTTTCCTAAGTGCAATATGATAAAAGAAAATTTTCTAAAAAAGAATTATATATTTTTTATTTTTATTTAATTTTAAATAATTAAAAAACAGTTTTAAAGAAAATAAATGATAAAAAATAGTAAACAATTTTTGAAAAATGTAAAAAAATACAGAAAACTAGTTTAAGATATGCTTAACTCAGGAAAAATAAAATGGCTAAAGGTTGGCTTAAAAGTAAGCCAGAATAAGCACTTTAAGGGCTTATAAGCAAAATGGGCTAAGGATACTATATAATTTAAACCTTGCAAACTTAGAATAGAAAAGACCCAAGGGCGACATGTACAAGAGAGTGGTGTGTGAGGCTTTGGTGTTAAAGGGGGGGGAGGGTCCAGGGTATCGATTCCTGGCCTCCTACTTCCTTTTTGAAAATGAATTTATTTTTTATTTTTTTTTCATTTTTTTTAAAACTGTAAAAAAGAGCATGCAAAGTATAAAACAAAATTCAAACAACCACTTTTAATGAAAGCAAAAACAACAGCAGTTAATTTAGCAAACTAAAGTGGCCGAATCACCACCCGAAAATCACTTTTTACATATAAACCAAAGCCTAGTGAAACGCTAAACTAGAAACTGTTATTTGGTCCCTATGACAGGGACAAATAAAAGCACATGCACAAGCAAGAACTAACAAAAACAGATTATGAATCTAACACTAAAAAACTAAATTGAGCACGTAAAGAACAACCAAAAAAGCACAAAAAAAAAAACAAAACAGAAAACAGATTATGATCTACACTAAATGAGCAAGTATGAACACAAATAAGCACAAAAACACAGACAAATAAGCAAGAAAAGCTTAAATAAGCTAAGGGGTAAAACAGTTAAACCAACAGCCAAGGGGCACCCTTTGGGGCTTATTTTTAAGCCACTTAGAGGAATCCTTTGGCTTAACAGCTTATATGGGCTTAAAACCTAGCCTAAGAGCTTTCTAAAACAGTAAAGAAAACATGGTTAGAATCACAAATAAGCTATTAAAAACGCTTGTAAAAAGTGTGGATGTAGTCAGCATATGCCGACTTGTGGTTTTTACAAAAAGTAACTAGGCTAAGAAGCCTATAAAATAAGCTAGAAATTAAGCTTAAAACTACAAAACAAGCCTAAACAGATTAAATATGACTCAAGGTGAGCTTATGCTCAAATTTTCAAGATCTAAAAATAATTTTAAGCTGCTGATATTTGAAAATAAAAAATGCAGTTTTGAACTAAAAATTACTTAACAAAAACTTGATTGGCTTGAAAAGACACAAAAGTAAACTAGAGAAAACTATTCCTACTCTATTTTGACACTAAAAGTACAAAAAAACAACACTTAAAAGATTGTTTCAAAAAGCCTAACCTAATAAGCTAATGAAACTGTTTTGTCAAGACAGTTTCAAAGGACCATTTAGAAAAACTTGAAATCAACTTTAAAACCCTTAAAACTTTGAAAAACTGATTATGACTAACTAAAAAAAGGGTTGTGCAATTTGGCCAAGTGACCCAAGAGGACTAAAACCCGTTTTTACCCACTTTTAACCCTTGACCCAAACACCCCTTTAAATAAGAGAAATCATATATTAAGCTTATTAAGAGGGTTTTAAGCAAAGAGTTTTAATGACAAATAACAATAAGGCAAAAATAAACAAAAATAAGCAGAATGCAAACAAAGATAAGCACTTATATAAGCAAATAGGCAATAAGATCTAAAAGGCAAATAAGGACAGAATTGAACAGAAACTTGAACAGGGGATAAAATAAGCAAACAACAAGCATAAATAACTTAAATAAGCATCAATAAGCTGCAATAAGCATAAAATAAGCACTTGAATAGTAAAATAAGCAAAAATGCAAAATTAGAAACTTACAAAGGGTCCAAGCTTCAAGCAATGAAATAAGCTCTCAAAGCTTAAAATCCAATCCTAATGCTTACCATAAGCTCTAAACCCATGGCCTTCCAATATTCACCATGCTCCTTGCTTCTTCTTTTTTTATGATATTTTTTTTGGAATTTTTGGTATTTTTGACTTTTTTGACAGAAAATGAAACAAGTTCTTAAATAAGCTTTTTAATGTTCCAAAAAGACTTATACAAGATCTTAAACAATATTTAAAAGACAAATAAGGTTAAATGACAAGAATTAAAGGAAAACTTGTAAATGACAATAATTAAAAAGCAATTATTTAAATGACTGAAATTTAAATGACAAGAAAGATAAATTGCAATTTATTAAAAAAACAGTAATGGTACAAATCTTGGTTACAAGTTTTTGACTTAAACACAAAAATTCGACAAAAAACTAAAAAACTACAAACTGCTACTACTTATACTAGGGTCTTAAGCTTGTTGTGTGCTTCTTTAGTGAGAGCTTCAAGCCTTTGTGTTTGTTGTGAGAAAGAGAGCTCAAAATCAATCTTGGCCCTTAATCTTTCTTGGTCCCAAAGTCAAGCGATTATGTTCATTGATCTCTTGTCTTCATTCCATGTCCAATGGTTGCAAAGAGGATTGCCAAGGTGGCAAGAGGTGGGGATGGATGGGTTTTGGCTGTATGTTGCAGGTTTGAGGGGTAGAAGACAAATGAATAGTACCATTTGATTTTGGCGGGTACTCTATTTTGTTTTAAAGTGCAGGGGAGAGGTTTTGGTTTATGACAAAACAAGCCCTCCATGTTGTATGTACTATTTGCAGTTATGGTCCTTGTGGTGAATAGAGCTTTGAGGATATGGCAGATATGGTCCTCCAATGTCATTTAGGTTATTGCATACTCTGTCCTTGTGGGATGACATCGTTAGTCCTTAAAGGACTTAACGTCACTTGGTTAATGGGTTTGTTGGGCTAACAGCCGTTAAGTGCAAATTGGGCTTTTAGTTAGGTTTTGGGCCGTATGTTTATAAAGAGTATTTAGGCTCTTATTTAACTTTGGGCTATTATTGTCTTCATAAAATATACTAATGGGCTGACCCGACCCATTAAATAGGTTCGGGTGGGCCCATTAAATATTCTTTGGTTTCGGCTTTGGGTTTGACCTTTGACTTTGTCAGGGTTGACTTTGACTTTTGTTGACTTTGACTTTTTGGCTTCGACTTGACTTTGTCTTTTCATGCTTTTCCATTCCGTGCTCGGTTTTGTCTGTTTTTGCTTGATTTTTCGTCCTTTTCTCGGATATCCGTTTCCTGCACAATATAAATGAAAACATACAAATACAAAGTATTTTTGGTACGTTTTTAGTCATTTAGGTCCGGTTTTAATGAAAAACGGTATGTGTAATTAAGCACATACCAAAATCCCTCATACTAAATTATTGCGTGTCCTCACGCAATGCTACAAGTAAGCACTTAAGAAAACTAAGGCTCTCGATCCCCCTCGACTAATAACCTCGAAAAGTAGCTAAGTGTTCATCAAGGGGAAATAAAGAATCAAAAGCTTTGAAAAGCCCCGTTTTTACCATTTTTATTATTTACACTAACTACCACTAATATTTTTTTTTGTATTTTTCTTTTTCTTTACTAACTAACACGTTTGACTTTCGTTATTTTTATAACTTTTAGGGATCATAGAACAAGATGCATTTCAATCCTAAAATGCCCCTAAAAAGGATAAATTCATCGTCCCCGATTTTCACGTGTCAATAAGCTTAAAATGAAATCACCGTCCAAATATTTAGTTACAGATGCTAACACTATCATCTTTGTAACTTGTAACTTTTACTCCGACAATTATATAATTTATTAAAGGTGAATGTGCATACGAATTTCAAACCCATGGATCAATGTTACAAAAATTATATGCTTACGTAATAGACCCGAGAATAATGAGGTTTGAAGGCGAGATCATCCCATGTAGCGACTTTCGTCTTGGCACATCCCAGCCTAATCGGCTAAGTGACCGGGCCTTTGACACCTCACGGAGACTAGTATCGAGACTCACGGACCTTCGGTTTCAAAAACTCTTAGGTTTCTCGTTTACACATATCTTATTTAGAAACCACAACTTAAAATGAAACAGTCTTAGTTCAAAAGCATATTTAATTTTAAGAAAAAAAGATTTTCCATATATTTATTTAATCATATTTATTCACACTTAACATTAACATAATCATGATGCAAATGTAACCTTCGACCTTTTAGAAGGCTGCAACATCGGTTGTGAGCCAGCAAGATGCAACAAATTACATTATTATTTTTTTTTTTCATTTTTCATTTCATTTTTTTTATATTTTCATTATATTTTGCGATATATAGAAAAGACTTCTTTTTGGAAAATTTTGTTTTAGCAAATTTAAGTATAAATTTGAACTAAAATTATTGATATAGACTATGCTTAAAAAATTGTTGATTTAAGTTTAATTTTCAAAAATAGCACGTATTATTAGTCCGGTTAGAAGCTTATGGGAGAAAAAGCCACAAATTACACACATGAGCTCTTAAGATTTCCAAATAATCCTTGTTTAGCATCCAACTCATAATTAACACTATCATTTTTCGTTCTTCGCAATCTGCGAACGCTTAGTCTAAAAGTTAAGGAACAAGCTAGAGCTCAACACGCTCGATCGAGTCAAAATTTACTCTTATTCTACCCAGCAGGAAAGTCAAAATTGTGACAAAACACTTATTTTATTTTTGAAAATTTTTAAATTTTTTCACTTTTTTGAAATTTTGGTGGTAAAAACGGGATTACGTGAAAACAACGACTGCAGGCATAATCAAATCGAAGATCCCCCCATACTAAGACTAAACATTGTCCTCAATGTTTTACGAAGGGTCTCTACGTAAATCCTAAGCCGTTTATTAAGTATGCTCAAAGATAAACGTTAGTCGATAAGATTTGGATATCGGATTCCCAAAATGAAGCTGAGGATGTGAGGCTCTTGTGATCGAAGGACAAAAACTGCGAGCACGAGAGGCTTCAAAAATCTGGGACATCCTGGACATTACAACACAAAACACAAAACACGGAAAAGGAAAAAGGCGAGCCTCATCACACAACAAAAAACACTTATTCATTACTACATAACTACCATACTACTACTACGATTATAATACTAGGATAAGCATGGGTTGCCACCCACGAAGCGCTTGTTTTAGGTCACTTAGCTTGACCCAATCCCCCCATACTTGAGCTTGTCAAGGGGGATAGAAGTGGAGACACGGAACATCCAAGACACGGATGTCCTCTTGGTAAGAGCAAGGAAAAATCTTCATCGGGCTTTCAAGAATTTTGGTGACTTTGAAAGCTTTAGTGCCCCGATGAGATAATTCCGGGAGAAGAGAAGTATGAACTCTTTTAGAAGTGAGAATCCCGGGGTTGAAAACTTTTTCCTCATTTTCGAATGAAAACGAGAGTAAGATTCCGAGCCCGGAAACTTCTTTGTGGAAAGGAAGTTCATAAAGATGAGGATTAAAATCCTCAAGAATTAAAGAAGCATTAGTGGTCTTCTTTACATTCTTATCCGGTGTTGCAAAGTTGGTGACTTCAAAGAGGTTCTCATAAATGAGTATACCCGGATTAAATACCTTGTCCTCGTTGTTGGTTGAAGACAAAGCATCAACCTCGGAAAAATCCTCATAGGAAACTGAGTCACACTCAAGAAAAGGAAGGACATTATTTAATTCAGGAAGATCAAGTTCATCAATCAAGAGTTTAGACTCTTTGATTTTCTCTTCCTTGAAGTCAAATGGATCATCATAAACATTGTCATTATCGGTCTCATGATAAAAAAGACTATCATCATAATCATCCCATAATGGTGGGGATGAGTAATCAAGAGCATGTTCATCGGTGAACATCTCAGAAATGGTATTATCAAGATTGTCATCAAGATAATTTTCATCAATTGAATCTTCGAGAATAGAATCCATATCCTTAATAGGATCATGGTTAAGCAAATACTCAATATCTCGAATATTGGATTCGGCATCAAAGGGAAGATCATCATTTCCTGGTGGAAATGTGATATAAGAGAGTTCATCGGCGAACTCCCATAAAAATATTCCCGCTAGTCACAGAAATGTGGAGACAAGGTGAATAAGAGGGTGGACATGCCACTTAAAGAATTATGAAAGGAGGGAGAAGAGATAGAGGAATACTATTTCCTAGGGGAAAATTAAATACACATGCGAGATAAGCTTCGAATTCTTCCCAAAATAACTCAAATACTTTGAGTGAAAAATAAGTGTGGGGGAGAATAATAAAGATGACTTGGTCTCGGTTCCATAAAACGAAGTATGGATTAGCCACTTGATGATTTGTATGCAAACAAATCTTCGTCACGAATTTCCTCATTGAACCATGTAGACTCAATCAAAGTAGATTGATTCTTGAAGAGGTTCTATTGAATAGCTAGAAGTGTCAGTTTTGCACATGTTCAAGAATAGTCAATCATTCCGTCACGGAGAATCATTTCTTCTCCATGAACGTCAATCAAAGCACGAGCGTCCTTAAAAATGGTCTCTCCAAAATAGGGGACACAGGAACGCTACTCATAATCAACAATGACAAAATCAGCGGGGAATGTGAACTTTCCAACCGAAACAAAGACATCTCTTGCAATTCCTTTCGGAGAAAAATATCACGGTTAGCAAGTTCATAAGTCATTTGGGTGGAAATAAGCTCGGGTAATCCTAACTCTTTCCACACCGAGAATGGCATCAATTTTTATCTAGCACCTAGATCGGCTAGGGCCTTCTACATGAGCTCACTAAACATACGAAATAAGAAATTACCCAGGTCACCTAGCATTTCGGTGTAGCATACTTTAGGATAACTTCTGAGAAATTTTCAAAAAGGGGTGTTTTTGCCAATTCGCAATAAAGCTTTCATCCTTGTTGGCAAGAGAGAGACTAAATGCATCTTTCAGATATTTTGGGAATAAAAATCCATGACATCGGAAGAGAGATATTAATGTGAAGTTGTTTAAACATATGCCAAAATTTGTATTGGACATCACTATTTTTATGAATTTCCTTGGTTCATATCTTGATGTGGATAAGGAATATGATGGTAAACGTATCCTTTGGTATACGAATCAAAAGTTTCTTTCGGAATGATGATTAGCTTATTGTGGACATGAGGAGGTGGGACCTTAATGTATAACTCACCGCATGTACCGATCCGTTAAAGTCTCCCTCTACACTAATCATCCTCCTCCGAATTAATGAATGGAGGAGGCATAGGAATGGTAGGTCCATCAAGAACAAGACCACTTCTAGTGGTAATGACTTTCAATTCACCCTTTGGGTTAGCAACGATGTTGCTAGGGAGAGATCCCGTACCCGAGGTAGAAGCGGTGTTCATTTGGAAAAAGCTAGCCATCATGTTCTTAAGCTTATTTGTTTGGTTTGAAATTGAAGCTTGAATTGAAGATTGCATTTCATTCCTCAACTCATTTTTCACATTATTAATTTGAGCTTGCATGGCTTTCATGTTAGCCTCGTTTGTTTTCTTAAATTTTTCCAACTCACTTAAGGGAACATTTTGGTTTTGTTGAATTGGAGCTTGATAATTTGCATTTTGATTGAAATTGGTTACCCACCGGTTTATAACCAAGAGTAAGGCGTTAAAACTGTTTGGTTATTTTGCACCGTATTGTTGAACAAAACCCTGGTCTTGTATGATTAACCACACCCGCGACGATAACCGGCAATACCCCTGATTGTAGTGTACCCGCGCTATGCTGCAACCTTATCTTGAATGTTATCCCGATACTCCGGGAAAGTGTTGCCATCGGAGGTGAGACACTGATAATAAGGATGAGGACCACCGCAAGTAACGCAAATCTCCTCAACGGCTTTTACGGAAGCTGGAGGTGGGGTAGCTTGAAATTGTTTGAGAATAGCCGTCATAGCGGTAGTCACATCACTCGTTTGCTGATTTACTGCGTGAGTAAGCTTGGTTATATCATAGGAAGAAGAATTTCCATCATTTGATTTCACTTGAGAAACAAACCGATTTGGTTTCGTAAATTGCTGACCTTGGATTGTTTTCTATAATCGCAACACATCTTGAGTACTTCTTTCGAAGAGATAACCACCGCGGCAGAATTCAAGTGAATCATTGTCTTGCAGGGTACCAAGGCATTGTAGAAAGTATCAAGTTGGTGCAATTCGGTGAAACCATGATGAGGACAAGCACGAAGGAGATCTTTGTATCGATCCCACGCCTCATGAAACGATTCGTCAAACTTTTGTTGAAAATTAGAAATTTCATTTCGAAGGTTTGTCGTTCTAGAGGGAGGGAAAAATTCATTAATGAATTTGGACACGAGATCATCCCAAGTGGTGATAGAACGGGGGGGTTCTTTTTCAAGCCATCGGCGGGCTGCCCCCGCAAGAGAGAAAGGAAAAAGCATAAGCTTAATCGCATGATTCGGCACATCCTTGTATTTAATGGTGGAAGTTATTTTGTTAAACCAACGGATGTGGTCATGAGGATTGTCTTTCTCAAGTCCGAAGAATTGGTCCGAAGTCATCATATTAATGAGACTGTGCTTGAGCTCGAAATGCTCAGCAAGAATTGGTGGAACCACGATTGCCTCCGCATAACCCTCGGTGGGTGCACGGAGCAATTCGCAATAGTACATGATTGGCCATTGACACTACGGTGATACTACCAAGAGCGAACGGTTCGACTCTTTGATTAGAACGTCTACGGTTACGACGTTTCGGGTTTGAAGTGGTTGGATTAGAAGAAGAATTACCAACGAGATTAGAAGAAGAACGAGTGCGCATGCACTAAAAAGATTAAAAGAAAAATATTTTTGGTTTTTTCAATTTATTTCACAATTTATTTTAATGGACAAAACGAGATCGAATAACTTAACACAATAAACCCCCCCCCCCCTCGACAAGCCTTCACGGAAGCTCTTTAAAAGAAAAACGCACCAAAGTAGCGGAGGAGTAGGAAAGCCGAAGCAATAAAAAACCTTTCCCCTCTAGGGTCATAAGTTCCTTGGAACAAACCCTCCTTAAACCCCTCAAGAGTTATGATAAACTTCTAAAAGGTGAAGCCGAACTTCACTAGTGACACAAAGCAAGTTTGGAATCTATTGTCGGGAACATATTATATAAAGCTCAAGATACTCAACTTGTGATTTTTTATTTCTTTTTATGGACAATGTTTTATTTATTTTTTATGTTTTTTATTTTTCTTGATTTTTTTTATCTTATACTAATACTAATAAAAGAAAATGAAAAATATTTTTGTGTTTTTTATATTTTTAATAAATAAAATATTCATAAACGGGAATGATGACTTCACAAGGGAAGGGTCTTCAAAAACTAATCTTCAAACGAAACGATAATCGATTACACCTCCCCGGCAGCGGCGCCAAAAATTGATTCCGTCCGAACACGTATATATAAATAGATAATAAATATATATAAATATAAGGATTTTATCAATAGTAAGTATTCCAAGAGGCTTTTAGAAGATTCGCTTTTATCCAAAGTACAATCTCTCAAAACCTACCCGAAGTCGTAATCCCGTCGAGGTGCAAATTGAAAATCGAAGACGTTTGTGATCGCGTGAATTGAATGGATTAAGGATTTTTGGATTTGGTTTTTCTAATTCTACGATTAAAATGCAAAAACGATTAAAGAAAAATTAAAAACGAAAGCTAATAGTGATTTAAACTTAAAAACAAGAACCGGGACTTAAACCCGTTCTTTAAAAACTAAATTTTTATAAAAGTAACCCTACGGATGCAAACCTAATTTTCCTAAGTGCAATATGATAAAAGAAAATTTTCTAAAAAAAGAATTATATTTTTTTGATATTTATTTAATTTTTTATAATTAAAAAACAGTTTTAAAGAAAATAAATGATAAAAAATAGTAAACAATTTTTGAAAAATGTAAAAAAATACAGAAAACTAGTTTAAGATATGCTTAACTCAGGAAAAATAAAATGGCTAAAGGTTGGCTTAAAAATAAGCCAGAATAAGCACTTTAAGGGCTTATAAGCAAAATGGGCTAAGGAGACTATATAATTTAAACCTTGCAAACTTAGAATAGAAAAGACCCAAGGGCGACATGTACAAGAGAGTGATGTGTGAGGCTTTGGTGTTAAAGGGGGAGGTCCAGGGTTCGATTCCTGGGCCTCTTCTTTTTGGAAAATGATTTTTTTTCTTTTTTTTAAACTTATAAAGCATGCAAAAATAAACAAAATTAATAAAAACAACTTTTAATGAAAAGCAAAAAATAAGCAGTTAAATTAGCAAACTAAAGTGGCAGAATCACCTTTTTAACTAAGACTAGTGAAAAGCTAAACTGGTTGGTCTATGAAGGACAAATAAGCAATGCAAGTTAGAAATAAGCAAAAACAGATTATGATCTACACTAAATGAGCAAGTATGAACACAAATAAGCACAAAAACACAGACAGATAAGCAAGAAAAGCTTAAATAAGCTAAGGGGCAAAACAGTTAAACCAACAGCCAAGGGGCACCCTTTGGGGCTTATTTTTAAGCCACTTAGAGGAATCCTTTGGCTTAACAGCTTATATGGGCTTAAAACCTAGCCTAAGAGCTTTCTAAAACAGTAAAGAAAACATGGTTAGAAGCACAAATAAGCTATTAAAAAGGCTTGTAAAAAGTGTGGATGCAGTCAACATATGCTGACTTGTGGTTTTTACAAAAAGCAACTAGGCTAAAAAGCCTATAAAATAAGCTAGCAATTAAGCTTAAAACTACAAAACAAGCCTAAACAGATTAAATATGACTCAAGGTGAGCTTATGCTCAAATTTTCAAGATCTAAAAATAATTTTAAGCTGCTGATATTTGAAAATAAAAAATGCAGTTTTAAACTAAAAATTACTTATCAAAAACTTGACTGGCTTGAAAAGACACAAAAGTAAACTAGAGAAAACTATTCCTACTCTATTTTGACACTAAAAGTACACAAAAACAACACTTAAAAGATTGTTTCAAAAAGCCTAACCTAATAAGCTAATGAAACTATTTTGTCAATACAGTTTCAAAGGACCATTTAGAAAAACTTGAAATCAACTTTAAAACCCTTAAAACTTTGAAAAACTGAATAAGACTAACTAAAAAAAAGGGTTGTGCAATTTAGCCAAGTGACCCAAGAGGACTAAAACCAGTTTTTACCCACTTTTAACCCTTGACCCAAACACCCCTTTAAATAAGAGAAATCGTATATTAAGCTTATTAAGAGGGTTTTAAGCAAAGAGTTTTAATGACAAATAACAATAAGGAAAAAATAAACAGAAATAAGCAGAATGCAAACAAAGATAAGCACTTATATAAGCAAATAGGCAATAAGCTATAAAAGGCAAATAAAGACAGAATTGAACAAAAACTTGAACAAGGGATAAAATAAGCAAACAACAAGCACAATCAAGCATAAATAACTTAAATAAGCATCAATAAGGAGCAATAAGCATAAAATAAGCACTTGAATAATAAAATATGCAAAAATGAAAATTTGGAAACTAACAAAGGGTCCAAGCTTCAAGCAATGAAATAAGCTCTCAAAGCTTAAAATCCAATCCTAATGCTTACCATAAGCTATAAACTCATGGCCTTCCAATATTCACCATGCTCCTTGCTTCTTCTTTTTTTATGATTTTTTTTGGAATTTTTGGTATTTTTGACTTTTTTTGACAGAAAATGAAACAAGTTCTTAAATAAGCTTTTTAATGTTTCAAAAAGACTTATACAAAAGCTTAAGCAGTATTTAAAAGACAAATAAGGTTAAATGACAAGAATTAAAGGAAAACTTATAAATGACAATAATTAAAAAGCAAGTATTTAAATGACAAGAACGATAAATTGCAATGTATTAAAAAAACAGTAATGGTACAAATCTTGGTTACAAGTTTTTGACTTAAACATAAAAATTCGACAAAAAACTAAAAAGCTATAAACTGCTACTACTTATACTAGGGTCTTGAGCTTGTTGTGTGCTTCTTTGGTGAGAGCTTCAAGCCTTTGTGTTTGTTGTGAGAGAGAGAGCTCAAAATCAATCTTGGCCCTTAATCTTTCTTGGTCCTAAAGTCAAACCATTATGTCCATTGATCTCTTGTCTTCATTCCAAGTCTAATGGTTGCAAAGAGGATTGCCAAGGTGGCAAGAGGTGGGGGTGGATGGGTTTTGGATGTATGTTGCAGGTTTGAGGGGTAGAAGATAAATGACTAGTACCATTTGATTTTAGCGGGTACTCTATTTTGTTTTAGAGTGTAGGGGAGAGGTTTTGGTTTATGACAAAACAAGCCCTCCATGTTGTATGTACTATTTGCAGTTATGGTCCTTGTGGTGAATAGAGCTTTGAGGAAATGGCAGATATGGTCCTCCCTCACCAATAGATCCATTTCGGTATATTAGCATACTCAGTCCTTGTGGGATGACATCGTTAGTCCTTAAAGGACTTAACGTCACTTGGTTAATGGGTTTGTTGGGCTAACAGCCGTTAAGTGCAAATTGGGCTTTTAGTTAGGTTTTGGGCCGTATGTTTATAAAGAGTATTTAGGCTCTTATTTAACTTTGGGCTATTATTGTCTTCATAAAATATACTAATGGGCTGACCCGGCCCATTAAATAGGTTCGGGTGTGCCCATTAAATATTCTTTGGTTTCGGCTTTGGGTTTGACCTTTGACTTTGTCAGGGTTGACTTTGACTTTTGTTGACTTTGACTTTTTGGCTTCGACTTGACTTTGTCTTTTCATGCTTTTCCATTCCGTGCTCGGTTTTGTCTGTTTTTGCTTGATTTTTCGTCCTTTTCTCGGATATCCGTTTCCTGCACAATATGAATGAAATCATACAAATACAATGTATTTTTGGTACGTTTTTGGTTATTTAAGTCCGATTTTAAAGGTCAAAGGTATGTGTAATTAAGCACATACCACATTCAATACCCTATATATCGAAAATATCACATACTTGAAGGTTGGTTAAGGGCATCTCATCACGTTTTGATATATTTCCCGTCTTTTGGCATGCTTCGCAAAGGCAAACTAGAGTACGAGCTTCTTTTATGATTGTCGACCAGTAATATCCTGAATCTAGGACCTTTTTAGCGGTTACATTTGGTCCATAATGTCCACCGGTTGGTCCGTGGTGACATTGATCTAAAATTGTTCAGGTTTCTCGTCCAGATACACATCGTCTGATCATTCCGTCAGAACATACTTTGAAAAGGATGGGTTCCTCCCAAAAGTAGTGTTTGAGGTCAGAGAAGAATTTGTTCTTTTGTTGGTACGTCATCCCTTTTAGTATAATATCAGCTACTAAATAGTTTGCAAAGTCTGTGAACCATGGTTCATCTTTGGTGTTAATTTTCATAAGGGTTTCTCCAGGAAAGTTGTCATTAACATCACTATCATCACTTGACTCGTCATTTTCAATTCGGGGCAAGTGGTCAGCTGAGCCATTTTCTGTACCTTTTTTATCCTTGATTTCTATGTCAAATTCTTGTAAGAGTAGTATCCAACGAATAAGGCGTGGTTTAGCATCTTGTTTCTTAAATAAATGATTTAGAGTTGAATGATCGGTGTGAACAATAGTTCTTTTTTGGTTACGGTGTATCTTTGTTGAGCGGGATTTTAAGTTTTGCTTGCGAAGTAGATCGGGTGAAAGCTTTTACCATCTTTTTGACCTAAGACAGCTCCAACTACGAAATCACTTGCATCACACATAAGTTCCAATGGAATATTCCAGTTCGGACTTACGATCATAGGAGCACATGTTAGTTTCTCTTTTAATAATTCAAATGCTTTTTTACATTCATCGTTGAATTCAAATGGAGTATCTTTTTCAAGCAGCTTAGTTAGAGGTCAGGTAATTTTCAAGAAATCTTTAATGAAACGTCGGTAAAAATAGGCATGTCCAAGAAAGCTTCTAACACCTTTGATGTTAGTAGGGAGTGGAAGTTTTGAAATTACGTTCATTTTTGCTTTGTCAATTTCAAGTCCTGCGCTAGACACATTGTGTCCAAGCACAATTCCTTCTTTAACCATGAAGTGACATTTTTCCCAATTAAGGACAAGATGAGCATCTTTACAATGCTGGAGCATTTTATCGAGGTTGTTTAGGCATTTTTTGAAAGAGTCTCCAAAGACGGAGAAATCGTCCATGAATACTTTGACGGATTCTTCGATCATGTCGTGAAAGATTGCCAACATGCATCTTTGGAATGTAGCTGGGGCATTGCATAGCCCGAAAGGCATTCGCCTATAAGCGTATGTTCCGAAAGGACATGTGAATGTTGTTTTTTCTTGATCCATAGGATCGATAGGAATTTGAAAATATCCAGAAAAACCATCGAGGAAACAGAAATATTTATTTCCTGCGAGTCTTTCTAACATTTGATCCATAAACGGCAAAGGAAAATGATCTTTTGCGGTTGCTTCATTGAGTTTACGATAATCGATGCATACTCGCCAACCCGTAACGGTTCTTGTTGGAACAAGTTCATCATTTTCGTTGGTGACAACTGTAATACCACCTTTCTTTGGTACACAGTGAATAGGACTAACCCAAGGACTATCGGCAATTGGATAAATAATACCGGTATCCAAGAGTTTCACGATTTCTTTCTTAACAACTTCTTGCATATTTGGATTTAACCTTCTTTGTTTTTGGACAACTGGTTTCTTGTCATCCAGAAGTTGTATCTTGTGTTTACAGAATGATGGACAGATACCAGGAATGTCTGTCGTTTTCCAAGCAAAGGCTTCCTTATGTTTTTTAAGGACGGATACAAGTTTGCTTTTGTTTTGAGCAGAGAGTTTAGATGATATGATCACAGGAAGAAAAGATGGTTCTTCCAGGAATACATATTCTAAATTATCAGGAAGGGGTTTAAGTTCAAGATCCGTAGGAGGTTCTTCGAGAGATGTTTTGATTTTATAATCTGTGTTGATGGTGATTTTCTCGAATGGTGGTTCTTCGGTATCGGATTCAGATTCAGAATTTTCATCGGCAGTCATTGCCATGAATTCATCGAATTCAGAAAAGATTTCTTCTTCGAGAAGGGTTCCTTCGATGGAATGGAGGATTTTGCTTCCTTCGTCTAGAAGAGCGTCGAAATCTTCTTCTAAGATTTCATCGATAACATCGATACTAAAACATGTATCATCGTTTGAGTAAGAGTGTTTCATCGCAGAATCGATATTAAAGATCATTCGTTCAGTCCCAACTCCAAGATTGAGTTGTTTCTGTTTAACTCGAATAACTGCATCAGCAGTGTGAAGAAAAGGTCATCCCAAGATGAGGGGAACTTTGCTGTCTTCTTCCATTTTGAGAATAACGAAATCAGCAGGAAAGGTGAATTTACCAACTTCAACGAGCATATTTTTAGCTATTCCAACAGGGTATTGGAATGATCTGTCGGCTAATCTTACGCTCATTTTGGTAGGTTTAAGAGTTTTGAGAGATAGTTTTGCATATAAGGAATATGGCATAAGGTTAATGCTAGCACCAAGATCGGCTAAAGCATTGCAGGAGAAAGTTTTGTTGAAATTACATGGAATAAGGAAACTTCCTGGGTCTCCGAGTTTTGGTGGAACTTTATTTTGGATCATCGCTGAACTTTCATCGCTTAGGAAAGCGGCTGAAATTTGTTCGATTTTATGCTTGTTGCTTATGAGTTCTTTGAGGAATTTTCCATAGTTAGGCATTCCGGCTAAGACGTCGACAAGAGGTACGTTAATTCGAAAAGCTCGGATCATGTCGAGAAATTTTCCATATTGAGCCTCAATTTTTTCTTTCCTAAGGCGTTGAGGATATGGAATTTTTTGTTTGTATGGTTTTGGTAATGGTGTTTCTTTGACTGGTTTTGTGGGTTGAGTTTTTGGTTGTGGTGTAGGTTCATCGTCTTCATCATCGCTATCGAAGTTGATAGGGTTTACGAAATTATCTGTTGATCGTTCGGGTTATCGGGTGGATTATAGGATTTACCACTTCTTGTGAATACGATATTCACCTGCTCATTACGAGCTTGCGGTGGTTGGTAAGCTTTAGAGTTGCTACCTCGTGGGTTTGGTTAAGTGTTACTTGGAAGAGATCGAGAAGGTCGTCCAGATTGCTTGTCAGCGAGTCTGTCAAACATAGTTTTGAGGTTTTGAATGGAAGCTTGATGATTTTTAGCTACTGTTTTGAGTTGAGTTTTGAGGTCCATAAATGTTTCTTTGACAACAGCGTTGGTTTATTGTTGAGACTTCATGAAATCATTGAATTGTTTTTTAATATCGTAAGGTTTATCATCGGTGTTGGATCGGTAGTTGTCTCGATTGTAATCATTCCGTCCGCTTAAACGCCAATTATCGCGATTCGAGTCTCGGTCACGGTAATCATTGTAAAAATGAGTCTTACGGAAAGTTTGCATGAATTTAGCTTCTTCTTCATGAGACATAAGCATGTCATCATCGTTAAGATTGGGTGTTGGTTGTTTAGCACGAGATTGAAGTTCTTTGTATTGAGCATCCATTTTTATGGTCATGGCATCCATTCGGGCGGGCCATAATTTTGTCTGTGTTGGTATTACTGCTACCTTTATCGATGAAAGAAACAGTTTTCTTAAGAGATGATTTGGTTTTTTGGTTTTTAGCCCAGTCGAGCTTGAGTAAGCATTTATTTTTGAGAAGTTGATAAGCTTGATTTGGTGTTTTATAAAGAAAAATACCACCAGCTGCGGCATTTAGAACTTCTTGGGTTATTTCGATAAGACCATGATAAAAGATTTTAATGATATTACCTTTGGATAGATTATGACCATGGCAGTTTTAGAGCATTTCCTTCATACGAAGCCAAGCATCGGTTAGAGATTCGATTTCATGTTAAGAAAAGGCACGGATTTCTCCGAGGAGTCGGTCAAAAAGAGCTGGGGGAAAGAATCGGCTAATGAAAGCGGTTCAAAGTTCATCCCACGTTTTAATAGTTCCTTCGTTGAGTTCGTCCAGCCATGTTTTTGCCTCTCTATTGAGTGATAGGGGAAACATCATCAGGCGGACAACTTCATTCTCGGTATCTTTGTATTTAAACATATCACAGATTTTGAGGAATTCATGAATGTGTTTATGGGGATCAATTTTGGTTCTACCATTAAATTGGTTTCCTTTAACGAGAGTCAAGTGGTTACCTTTAATAGCAAATTTGTTAGCTGATTCAGGAATAATGATTGTGAAACTGAGAGTCAGAGCGACAACATGGTCGGCAGTCCAAATGGGTTCATCATCCATTAGATCGTAATTTCAAAGAATATCAAGAAAGTGACAGAAGTAATTGATGTTGAGAATTGGCGGATAGACAATTCTTGGGTGTTTCTTTGATTGTATGGATCGAGTTTCTACTGTATTGCCTTTGAAAAGGTTATGACCATGGCAGTTTTGGAGCATTTCCTTCATACGAAGCCAAGCATCTGTTAGAGATTTGTTTTCATGTTGAGAAAAGGCACTGATTTCTTCGAGGAGTCGGTCGAAAAGAGATGGGGGAAAGAATCGGCTAATGCAAGCAGTTCGAAGTTCATCCCACATTTCAATAGTTCCTTCGTTTAGTTTGTCCAGCCATGTTTTTTGCTTCACCTATTAGTGATAGGGGAAACATCATCAGGCGGACAGCTTCATTTTCGGTATCTCTCTATTTAAACATATCGCAGATTCCGAGGAATTCATGAATGTCTTTATGAGGA